>JAMAFX010000047.1:0-138508 GCA_023625875.1 Trichocomaceae sp. PYS4502
GGCACCGATCCGCCTCCTACTAGGCACCTAGTAGGCTCCGAATAGAATCCTATGCGATTCCTAAGCGTTCGTCACAGTCCGGATCGCCGTCGTGTCATGCCAGTTTGTTTTCTCAGCCGAACGTTGAACAAAGCCGAAACGCGTTATTGGCCCACAGAAATGGAGGTTTCCTGCCTTGTATGGGCGTTACGGAAACTCCGCCATCTCATCGAAGCTTGCCAGCAGCCCGTTGTCGTGTACACGGACCATGCGTCTACAATCGGACTCGCCAATCTCACATCGCTTAAAACAACGTCAACTACGCGAGCAAATCTCCGTCTGGCACATGCAGCACTATTCCTCCAACGCTTTAACGTTAAGCTAGTGCACAAACCCGGAAAGGAAAATGTCGTTGCGGATGCACTCTCGAGACTCCCATCAGCCAATACGGAGCCGAACGCTCCCTCTCTGGACGACATTGACGAGATGCCAGATGAGAAAGCTTATCACTACGTCCTTAATGGCGACGTACTCGAAGTTCCCGAAACTCCGGCCGCGGCAGAACCGGTCTTTACCACCTTCCTTTTAGGTGCTGACGATGATATAAAAGAGCGCTGGATTCAAGGATACTCCGACGATAAGAAATGGCGACGCATTATCGAGCAACTTCACGAGGAGCAAGAGGTTGCCGGAGACTCCCGACCCGTCTTACCATATGAGCTTGGTGACAACGGCTTTCTCTATTCAGTGGACCGGCACACGGACCGCCGACGCCTCTGCGTCCCCAACTCCATGGTTGATGAAATTTTCCAGATGACTCACGATGAAATGGGTCACGGCGGCGTAGATAGACTCATCGATAGACTTGACGGACTATCCATACCCCGGCTGACCCATCGAGCCAAGAAGTATGTCAGTACATGTTCCCAGTGTCTCCAGTTCAAAACACGACGTCATAGGCCTTTCGGACGGAGCCAACCTATCATCACACCGGACATCCCGTTCCACACAATCACCATTGATTTCATTGAATGTGTACCCAAGACGGCGGACGGATTTGACAGGATTCTCACCGTCACATGCAAATTCACCAAACGACGTACGTTCATCGACGGAAAATTTACATGGTCCGCGCAGGAGTGGGGGATGGCATTGGCACGACGGTTGGCCATTGGCGATTGGGGTTTCCCCACAGTGATCATCTCGGACCGCGACAGGCGTTTCCTCAGCGAGTTCTGGGTCGGATTTTTCACGACAATGAACACGAAACTCCGGTTTTCCACGGCTTATCACTCACAAACTGATGGTCAATCTGAGAACACTAACCAGATGTGAGAAATCGTCTTACGCTACTTCATTGCAGCCCTGGAATCCCCTCTTGACTGGCCGAAAATGTTGCCATACATACAATTCCTGCTTAATAGTGCTACGTCAGCGTCGACCGGGAAATCGGCCCATGAATTGATGTACGGAATGAAATTGGAGAATCAAACAACCTTGCTCGATCCAACAAACGAGCGATATCAGGATTTCCGCTGTCGTCTCGACGCTCGAGAATGCATCAAGCTTGCGGCCATGGACGCAAAGCGGGCTTTCGACAGGAGTCACCAGTGGATAGCGTTCGCCCCTGGTGATAAGGTGCTCCTGCGGCTGAATCGTGGATACGTAATTCCCGCAGATCGACACTCCACCCTGAGCCCAAAGCTTCGTCAACAGTTTGCCGGGCCATATCGCGTCGTCCGAAAAGTAGGGAAACTCGCTTACGAGATCGACCTCCCACCAACATTTAAAGGGCATCGGGTGCTATCAGTAGCTCATCTGGAGCCATGTCCAAAGGACATTCGCGGACCCGAACAACCGGACGAAGTAGCCGTCGACGAAGATGGCGTCAAGCGGTACGAGGTGGAAACTATCCTTGACCATCGGCTGAGACGCGTAGGCAGGGCCAGAACCCCTGTCATGGAATATCGAGTACGTTGGAAAGGATATGACGCACATGACGACTGGTGGATGAGAGAGGACCGACTGGACGGCTGTGAAGAGCTTTTGGCGGCATATAAGACCGCCAACGGCCTTGCGCCGTGACACAGGTCGGATGCAAAAGTTCAACCGGGTCTTCCATCAAAGCAACAAAAACTTTGAAATCCCTTCGGGCTTGATCCGCCAATTGTGCCAAGTGTTCATCTAGAACGGGAAGTTGTCCATGCCAGGAAAGTCCTCCTGAGGCACAGATCTGTAATAACACATCAAGGTGGTGCTATCCTGAGCAGTGCGTGCGTCTGCCAAGGATGTCTGTCCAAAGGTATTTGACATCCTCCTGTCTTGCTAACGCACAGCTCTCGCATTGATCTTCAGAGGCACCAATCAAGGGGCTATAAAATTGTTCACCATCATGCAACTCCTTCCTCATTTCCTCCTCGTCCTTAGGCACGGTAGTAATTCGACAAGGGAGTCCACCTTTACTGGGTCTCATAATCTCCAGGATGAGGTCCAGAGGTCCCAATGAGTTTAGATAAGCCAGACAGATAAAGATCATAATCGCTAACTCACAGGCTTGGCTCGCCAGCAGTGCGGAACAGCATGATTGATGTCATCTTGGCCCTGGTATGCAATGGTAAATGACCTTGGAGTGTTGTGCCGGAGTGAGCGGAAACACAACCCCCTTGGATGGGCATTGAGAAATTATTTAACTATAGCTAGTGCCTATGGTCATATCTACAGGCACTAGGTGGGATTTTCCACCGTTTCGAATGAGCTCCCAAAACAAGGATTCAATCGTCTCACTATCCTACGGTTATTGCGACGGTGATAGGACTTCAAGGTTGATGGCTGAAGCTGTTGGCCTTGACGCAGCTGAAAGGCCAGTACGGCAGCTTAAGTTTTCATAATTAGCTCCAACCTCATGTAGTTTACTTCTTCTTCCGATTCGAGAAGGCAACCTTATCCGCATAACAAGTGATGCTGTTCTAATTGTGGACTGCAGCTCGGATTCATTCAAGATGCCACTAGCCCCAAGAAATTATATTGTCCACATACGATATTTCAAAAAGGAAGTAAAGCATAGAAAATGTGAGTAGTAGGAAGGATGATGATCTATTCTAAAGGCTAGCTAATGGTAGAGAAATAGAAGAGGTCTCCCCAAGTGGTGGGCTTGGGAAAGGGCTTGACGGGGGTTTATACGGTATAGAGTGGAATTAGGTGAGCGTCTCCCAATTGACCTTATCGAGTGCGTACTGATCTAGGAATCTATGTACTACGAGTAGTGCCTGTTGATATGTCTAGGTGAATGTCTTCTAATTGACCCTTTTCAGAGCATATTACGTACTACCTAATTTATGAATCTTGCCACTAACTTGTAATTAACATATCTGAACTGGTTGCATAGGAATGTATATAAATTGGAAATATTATAAGATAGAATCTGGTAAAGTCATGCGGTCTGAATTAACTAATAATAACGTCTTAGAAAACGTTCTGTAATAGTAGCTAAAGAGTCAGTGATACCCTGAAATCATCATAAATGCCTATTTTCCGATCTGAAAGGCTTATAAGATTGTGACTACAGCTTACGAACAGTGGAGCTCCCCCAACTCTTCGTATCGCCTCTTGATCTGTAACTATGTTAGCTATCACTTATAGCGCATGGAATCGACATTGGTTAGGAGATACTTACACGAGTCGCTTCCGACTCGTCTGCGGCCATCTTTTTGGTGGGCCCGGCCAGCTATCAATCGTCAGTCTCGGATTCAGACATCATATTATAGAGTGTATTCTGTCCTTGACTTACTTCGTCTCCCTCCGAGAGAGTCCCCTCTATTGGCAGATCTTTATCTAAACAACATATAAGTACATCGACATGGTTGAAAGCAAAGATCTACACAATACCTTGAGGAGCTACACCATTCTGGTCAGTACATATATTACATATATTCATATCATGACGATGCAGATACTTACCCATTACTGTTGTTGTTATTGCTGTTGCTGTGGTGGTGGTAGTGGCGATGATGATGGTGATGGTGATGGTGTTGGTGGTAGAAAGAAGAAGAAAACTACGGGGTCTACTATTTGAGATTTTACAGACATGATGGGGCTAGCTGTCGTTATCTATCTCGAATATGTGTGGCTGGTACTATAGAGCCATCGACTATAATCACGAGGCCTAAGTAGACAGAGATACAACCAATCATAGAACCATATATGTTCCATATCTCTCCCAGCAGTTCCAGAAACGTCAGATAGAGATTTATACGCACGCTCATTGGTGCACAAGCTTAGGGTTCGAAGACGTAACAGGTACGAGGATATCTCGGTGCTCATGATGTATGCGTTGATTGGACCTAAGGAAGCAGGGTTGACCACGAGACCTACGTAGACAAATAAGCCAATAATAGAGCATAAAAAAATGGCATCAGCCCTATCTCAACGGCCACATAGAGGATTCAGATACGCGTATTGATTGGTGTACGCGCTTAGGGCTTCGACGTGTCTGATAATCGACCCAGGGAAATGGATATGACGTCCATAACGAAGTAGGTAGCAAGCCAATCACAGAGGCATATAAGCTCATACCTTATGGTGATTGGTGGATGCGAGTAGAGGCACGTAGACATAGGGTCCTGGGGACCACCTGCCAAATTGGGAAACTCGTAGTTGCCCGTGGGGAAGGAGCGAGCGTTCTCCCGTAGAAAACCTCCTCTTCTTGTCTTTTTTGACAGGATCGTCTTCAGTGGTCAATCAATACGCTCTTAAGCTACTAAAAAAGCTATTTGAATTTCTCTCAATCAGCTCTGTCTCTCCAAATCCATAAGTGCTCTTACCACACAAACCTCTACAGAGGATACTCTATCTTCTGCGGCACCTGGCCATCAACCTCGTCGCCGCGCCCGCATCACCGACTTCTTCAAGCCGAAGCATCGTGATTCCGATGTGAAAGCTGACGGTGGCAAAGTCTCTGGCCCTAAAGCCGGAGAATCGACCTGCTCTGCCGCTGCCCCTGTCCCTGCTCCGGACCTGAAGCCCCGAGACCAAGAGTCGTGAGGGACGTGATCCCAGACTCGGAGGAATCGGATGAAGGTGAGCTACCTAGGTATCTGCCCCCCTTGGTATGTTGAACCAAGGGATGGCAACATCCTCTGCTGTCGGCCCAGAATCCTAAGCGCGAATTGATGCCCAATACCAAGAATAAATGCAAGCCTGATAGCGAGGCTGAAGATGGCCGATCAGCAGCACTTTCATCTGGAGCATAATTTAGCTTCTCTGCCACTCATGCGTGGATTATGACAACCATGGCAAACTTCGCCATTCGCTTTCGGAGAGACCTGGAATGGTTAACATATCTGTAGGGCTGTCTCACCTGAGGAACATTCGACAGCTGGATTTGTTTCTCCATCGCCCATGCGCTGGTTATTATAGCAGTGGAGAACTTCACCATCCTCGTTCGGAGGGCGCCCGGGATGTCTAACATTCCAAAAAATCTTCATCAATCGACTGTATGCTTTCTAGCAGCCAGGAACTGTCATTTTGAGCTTTGTTGCTTGAACACGACGGGCTGCTTTATGCGGTTGCCGGACGACGTATTCAATGAATACGTGCTCACCTTCACGCGGTGTCCGGTGTTACTCTTCGAGAATCTAAGAAGAAACCAAGATGAGCTAAAATCCATATCGATTCCTATTCAACTAATATTTGATTGCCTCTTGCTCACATATATTTCTGCAGTCAGCCCTTTCTTCCCTGTGGTACTCCTTATCGAAGTTCTTACCAAGACCCTGAGCAGCAACTTAAAGTATATACTGTTTTCAAACGTATCACCCTTCTCACCTACACCATCCTCAGCATCCACAACCACCGCTTTTTCCCGGAAACGGACGTTTAGCGAGGTCCAGGATCACAATGCTCTACAACAACCCGAGGCAGTCAAGCTGCAGAAGCGGGATGACGACGGGGCTGACCTCGAGGATCGAAAAAAATCGCGATCCATCGCTATATGATTCACCGGAGAATGGAGGTTGAACGCTTAGCGAGGTCCAGGATCACAATGTTCTACAATAGCCCGAGGCATTCAAGCTGCAGAAGTGGGATGACTACCGTGCTGACCTCGAGGATCGATGATTCACCGGAGAATGGAAATGGAGGTTGATAACCCTTCCTCGACCGTTACAAATCTGAATGCACATCATCATAGGCCGATCATGCAAGCGAGAGGAAATTCGAAATAACATCGTCAAGATCCTTTCGTCAGGTCCATATATTGTCCCTGCATTTTGATCGGGATACATCTTGGACGCTCAACATCCATGGATGATTAAAGGTTGCGATATCGGTCCTTTAGGATTACACAATAGAAGCATATTCTCATCACACTTTTCTAATGCCCGAGCAGGTACTTCCTGTTTCTCACCTACACTCTCTTCAGAATTGACAACCACCTCTTCTCCCAGAAATGAACGTTTATATGGGTTCAGTGTCATAATATTCTACAAAAGCCCAAGGCTAATAAGCTGCAAAAGCGGGATAATGACGGTGCTAGCCTTAAGAATTAAGAAAATCACGATTTATCATCTAATAAGTAGAACGCGCAGACATCTTAATACTTACTAAATTAAATACTACCGCCTCCTTTCAACTTTGTCTAAGAGCCAAGCAGCCAGCCAAAATGATTCAGAAAGTTCGCAAGGCACGGATTCTGCAGCAGGAGACGATAAGCAAATATTAAACCGCAATGAGCAGAACGCAATGTCCAGTCTATATATGTATGCATATTGAATTTCCTGGCTTCCCTGAGGGATCAGCTGAAGAAACTGACAATGAAAAGTCTCAAATTTGGAGAAGATGTTCGGCCATCATACTATGGAATATTCAAACTCTATCTCACAATCAAGCCCATAAGATTTCCCTGGCCTTCACTAATAATATTATTAGCCTACCTCAAATTTCCCATTCCCAAAGACGCACCCATCGAACTGCGACCAACTCCCGACAAAGGATGGGGCATTTTTGTGATTAAAGACATCACACAAGGATCATTGCTCATGAAAGAACACGCTCTCTTTGTTACCGAGAAAGTGCGTTACGACATCACGAAGAAAGATATTGATTGGGATGTTCATACACTGAAACCTAGCCAGAAAGCTATTTTCTCCTGTCTGACTCGCTGAACGCGAAGAGGAGCGCAGAACGAGGGAGGCGAATATCTTGAATCTGAGGGTGAAGACAATGTTAGCGATGACGGTGATGATGATATGGATGGCTTCCTTGATGACGAGGAGAATAGCGCAAAACGAGGGAGGCGAAAGGCTCGAGGAGAAGGCAAAGAAAGAAGCGGAAAAGCAAGCGAAAGAATAGGACGTGAAGCTGAACGCGAAGAAGAGCGCAAAATGAGGGAGGAGAAGAGTGAAAGAGAAGAATGAATATGAATTTGAGAATCGAGAGATCAGATCAGCCCTAGTATGCGCAGTGTGAATATAGGGCGTTTATCCAAAGTCCAATAACTTCAGGCGGTATCCTCATAGTCACAATATTTTACAACATCCCGATGCAGTCAAGCTGCAGAAACGAGATGACGACGTTGCTGACCCAGAGGATCGCGAAAATCAGGATCCATTGCTATATAAGAACCAGAAAATGGAGATCGACAGCCCATCCTTGATAACCATAGCTTCTTCCACCCATCAGAATACACAGAACACATAGAATATATCTGTTTTACCTCAACCTGATAGTATTTCTTCTCATACCTATGCTTTATCTATAACTACAGCTCCCATTACTCCTACACAAACTCACACTACTCCCTATAATGAACAGCAACATTGTCCCCTGCCTTCTGCTGACCAGAAAGAAAAGATGCCCCCCACTAGCAAGGAAGCAAAAAAACTAGAAAAAAAAAAAGAAAAAGCGCCTACAACTAGAGGAGAAGGCAAAGAAGAAAGCAGAAAAGCTAGCTAGAAAAGAAGAGAAGAAAAGACGTGAGGCCGAGCGCGAAGAGGATTGAAAGCTTCCAATAATCCCATCGGGAGTCGGAGACCACCATAGCGATGAACGAGATCAATGCTCTCTGTCGGACCGGGCTCACGTGCACAGCTATTCAGAACAAGTACGAAGAACTCTGGGCACTGTTGAGATGAACCGCGGCAGACTGGGACTCGTAACCGCATGGAAGAAAGCTGTCGCAGAACCTCTGAAAATCGGTCAGGCCCACGACGCCACTCCATACCAACTGAGCAAGGTGCGGAATACAGCGAAAAAGCTCGTGCAGAATCTGCTTCCCGAGTTCTTCCTTCGACGCATAAAGACGTTGATTGCAGATCAATTGCCCAAAAAGAGTGTCAGGAGCATTGCAAGCAGGTAAAGAGCCTTCGCGGAAGGCTTAACGGTGGAGAAAGAGGCCTCAGCAGCACAACGAGACAGAGGAATCGAGGGTCGGATCAATCATCTGGTAGGCTTCGGCGACGAGGAAAGATGCGTTCATTTCCTCGAATAGGAATATTTTGGTTGATGGAGGCTGACGCGGGCATTGACAGTGCAAGTAATATGCTCAGAATTGGTGTGGGTTTTGATATATGTATGCTCGATCTAGCCCGCTTATTAGGTAGCACTATTTGATTTTTTTAATGAAAAATTCAATTTTTAGTTATTAGGAGATACAATGGATATATCCCACTAGGCGTGTGCACCTAGTAGGCTATAGCATGAACAAGAAATATGCTATTAGCATGAGCAAGAACATGGATATGTCGCGAATGGAAACATAGTTGAATTGTAGGCATTCGAGTAGTTTTTAAACGTGGAAATGAGTTGGCGCAGTTTGAATAGGGATTTCTCTGATGTTGACGATACATAGTTCTTCAGGTGGGTTGAAATGGTCACGTTCATGGATTTGTTCAGGCATCGGAATAAATTTTGCGTGTTACGCAGCTATATTAGTTAATATAGAACCTACCTATATCGGGAGTGAATTTTCATTATCAGTTATTTCTCCGTCGACTTAATACTGTAGAACCATTAACAGTCTCATTTTCTGGTAGAAATCAGACATGCTTAATGCATGCTCTTTTGATATTCGCTCATTGCTCACCCACTAATTTCACAAGCAGTAGTGGCAATCAACTACTCCCCTGAGGGTCACTCCAGTCGTTGGAACTGTGGCTATACACAATTTCGCAGTATAGCATATCTACATGGCGTAGTTGTCATTTATCATTAGTAGAATCTGACGGTTGCTTCTCTCTCTTCTTGGTTATTTGTTCTAGTCCGAAAATTCACCTACAGATATATTTCATCGCAGTGAACAGGTTAGTCCCTGGTTTTGACATCAGTATATACTATACCAGGTCGTCTCGTAGACAGTAACTAAATAGTAAATAGTAAATATTACAGTAACTTGCAATTAGGAAGACAATGATTGGCCAATTCCCGCGCCGAATCCGCCAAGCCACGGGCTCCGTTCTCGGTCAGCAGTGCCGATAAGTACAGTAACTAGTCAACCTAAAGAAGCACGAGTGACTGCACGTTGGAAAAAAGTCTTGATGATGTGGAAACGAGGGGACAAGTGAGTCATTCGCGAGCTCGACATACTGCAAGGACCATAGCTATTGAGATTGCGGACGACGAAAAAGAAATTGTAATCGACAGGAATAAATCCAAAAGAATATAACATGTCGACAGCCGTTGCGCGCTCGCAAAGGTGAATATGCCTAAGCGCACTCACGAGGAATCCGTCTTTTCAAAGACCCTTGGGTCCTTGGACTCCGGCCGTGCGGGCAACAGCATCTCAATTAATGAGCTTTTATCTAATTCCGATGAGCCAGAGCACGATCACTCGGAGACTCATGTCCGAAAGCCCAGGAACTTCATTGCTGCAGTGGTACATATACCTTCCCCCACAACCCGGGCGTCCCCGGCTCTACTCTTATCTAATATTGGTGGTTACCTCACAATCGATGCAATTGAACCAACATGGTAACTTTAGAACTAGGCGTGCGAAAACTGTCGGCTCAAAAAGACAAGATGTGATGAGTCACGACCAAAGTGTGGACTATGCAAAGCCTTGAACCTGGAGTGTGTGTATAGTGAACGGAAATTGTCCAAAAAGGATCAATCCATTGGCATGATTATAAGTACATTGCATCGCATTGAGACAAAACTGGAGAATCTCCCGTCTGCTATTTCCAACGACATTCGACCGTCGTTCACTGGTCAAGTATTGCAGGCATTGGAAGCCACCCACAATTCTTCTACAGCAGGTAATACGCCAAGCGCGAAGACGACATCTCATCATCGTCTGTCATTATCTCAGATCACTTCCCCGGCGGCAACTGTTCATATTGAGGCGGATGCTCAACCATCAGCGGATGGGAAAGAGGTTGTGCCTATTTCTTTCAGCCAGCATGGAGTCGTGGTTTGGCCCGGCATCATCAACTGCCTTCCAGAAAGGTTCTTATTTGCCTACGAGCAACTTGGTCGGTACTATGTGCTAGATGTGGAGATGGAAAGACCGCCTCTCCCTATGTGGGTGAATACATTCACTCTACACACCGCAGAGAATTGGCTTGACGAACTGCCCTTTGCCCTGGTGAAAGGACTATGCGAGGCTTTCTTTTCCCTGTTCCATCCGTTCACTCCATTCATGGATAAACATTTCTTTTTCTCCTTTACCCTCGGTACGGTCATCAAACACGGGTTTGCCTCCACTATCGAGACGTGCCTTGTCCTGAACGTAATTGCGCTAGGCTGTCTAGCCGTGCGTGCGTACGAAGAGGCAGATTTTCCATTACCAGGCTCATTTAGCGATCGGTTTGAACGACCGACCTGGTTTGAAGTGGCTGTAGAAGACCCTCCAGGGCTGTGCTTTTTCAATGAGGCCCGGAGACGGATGGGATTCCTAATGGAAAAAAACGACCTGTCCAGTTGTCAATACTATCTTTTATCTGCGTACGTCAGATCTATGTTTATCCAGTGACAACATTTTTTACTGACATTTCTTGTTTTAAAAGCATGTATTATAGTCATATAATTCGTCCTTTGGACTCTGGAGCCATGCTCAACCGAGCCGCTGCTTGTTTATGCTTCATGCTGGCGAACCGCGATATCAACTATAATGAATGGGAAGGGGATATGAAGTCGAGGTATGCATGAAGGACTATCTCCTCTCGAGCTGAACTGACTGGAGTAGAGTCTTTTGGAACACCGTCATGTACGAAACGATCCTCGTGCAGGAGTTGGATCTTCCTTCTAGTGGTCTCTCTGCACTCGAAGACAATGTTCCTATTCCGAAGTTCATCCCCTTTCGACCTGTCAGACTCTCCTCGGTATCTTCCTCAGAGCCGGACCCGGACGACTCGTATTTCCACCAGTGTCATTTTCTGGCACAGATAGCGAATCGGATCATACTCACCCGAATTCGACACAGTTTGTATTCATTCTGTATGTACCGTCTTCCGCGACCTCTACATTTACATTATGTTTCATTTTTCTTCATAATAGTTGGAATTAACGAACGAAATAGCCGATTCTGGAAACCTGCCTCGTCCAGCGGTCAGCGCAGAGCTACACAACCAAGTCGAAGAATGGCGCAAAAACCTTCCACCAGCAATCCAATTCTCCGAAAAGTCGGAAGAAACATCCAATGACGACATATCACCTTCCATCATCACCGAACCAAGAACTTCAGCCTCTCTTGCAGTCGCAGTCGCAGACTCTATGCTTCGATCTCGTTATCGAATATGCAAATTTCACATTGGACGGCCTTATCTTTACAAAGCGCTGCGAGCGCCCAGTCTCTTAACTGCCGAAGACCTGGAACAAGTCTCCAGCGGACTGAGATATGCCATGAACTGGCCCATGATCCGCGGCGTGTTTCGTCGAATGAAGAGCTGCATTCCCATTAGATTTGCTTTTTGCTCGCAGTAAGGAATCCTTCTCTTCTCATTTTTAAACCTCCTTTTAAGAATTTTTTTGTTATAGATTTTTCGGCCAACTACTCATTTTCCACTGCATTTCTCAATCCTCACACCCACGATTGCGAGCGACCCTGCCTTCTGGCTGGGAACGATGGTATGCCGAGATGGTCGAATTCTTAGAGTCATGTGCCCCATTTAGTCCGGCGATTAGTCGCGATTTGGAGTTAGTTCGATCGTTGTGATGGGTGGATATATGACCATTTGGCTATGATGCCGTAGGGAGGAATCTGCTCTGGGATTGGTTTTGATTGAATATAGATAGGTTTATATACATATGCACAAGGGCGGAGTTTAGTTTATGTCGGACTTAGGATTTTGTTAGCAGAAAATTTTATCTTCAGGTGATAGAGATATCCATTGCTATTTTGTAGTTTTATTGGCCATGTAATAATTGGTGACAAAAAGCCCTAAAAGCGCCAATAATGATTGGGAAGGCTGCTTAGGTACCTGCTTAGGTACTTTCTGATGCTTTAAGCAAACATACCAACATACCTAGGTAGAATATGTATTCAGGTATTTTAAGTAAGTAGTTACATCACGACTTTTTCTTCACTATCAACGTAACCATAGACAAGCAGTCGCCTTGAAGTGCCATAGTTCAAGATCGACGCCACATTAGGACACCTACTACAGGAATTACGAGAACCGAAGTGCCCGATATTAGGAGAAGGCGCTGAACAGCCGCGATCGAAACGTCAATAGCTTCTCGTTGTGCTGACCCAACCGGATACTTTAGTGCTATGCGTATCGAGTCCATAATTGCTTCAACCTTCGATTGCATATCTGCAGGCAAGTGACGATGTAGTTCACGTGGAAGGACATTAGTCCAAATGCCACCGGAAATTGACTGACCAACAACAATGCCGATGTTGGACGACAATGCGGAGAGTCCAAATAGCAGGGCCGTGCTCTGGTTAGACTGGGATTCCATGAGGGAAATGTATGTTGTAATGGTCGTAATGCCAGCAGAAAATGCCATAAATACCTGGCACATAATGATGTAGCCAATCTTTGTGTCTGCGCGACTGTACCTTATCATGAGACCTGATCCAAGTATGTCCATCGCTAAAGCAAAGAGTGATAGTTCCTTACAGCGTGGTGCGAAGCGAAGGACACTAAAAAAAGAAACAGTGTTAGATTGAATAACCAAAAAATAGGAATATAGAAATGGAAATGAGTAGGCGAGAATTACAGTCCAGCGACAATAGAACCCACTGCAATTCCATCCCAATAAATGTTGGCGATATAGCCAGCACTTGCAATGCTTTGCCCATTGACAACTTGTAGTACTGTTCTGAAATAAGGGTTCCAACAACTATTGATGTTAGCCAAGCGTGCAAAACAGGAGCAATGAGAAAACTACTCACTAATTACTGAGGCCTAGGCCGAATGTCAGCATGCATGTACCCAGAACGTTGCGGTTCTTGAGACACGAGAGTGGCACGAAGGGCCTGGGAGAAAAGAAAGCTTCCCAGCATGAGAATGCTACTATGAGGCAAAACCCGAGGATAATCATTACGAGGATTGAGGGGGAAGTCCAGCCACTGTCTTGCCTCGCTACCAGTGACCACGGCATGAAGAACAAGGTCAAACCGGAGCAGAAAAGTACAACTCCAACCGCTTCAGAGGATCGTAAAGTTAACATCGTTCAACAAAAGAAAAGCAGGGCTTATGAGAAAATCATACCGTCAATTCGAAAGAAGTAATCCTTGATTGAAGCCAGCCAGGGACGACTCGGTTTTTCCAGATCCGGATCTTCAGCTTTCTTTTTATGGTACCGGATAATTGCAAAGACTGGCAGACACATGACGAAGCTTACTATTAGAAGAATAGCAAATGCCCAGCGAAATGTACTGTGATCTTCAAATCTCTGCGCAAATGCAGGTCCTGCAAAGGCACTCGCAATTGAGTGTACGCAAGTGATGCTAAGCACCAAACCTCGATATTTTCTATTGGTTGATTCGGCGACGAAGACGGTAATCGTATAACTGAGCCCATGGAATCCAACTTGGTAAAAAACCTATAGGTCCTTTCTTTAGCCGATGGAATTTGTATTAGGGGAGGAAAGAGGGGGTGAAAGAAAAAAAGGCCCAAACCTTTGCTGTAGTGTAAGTCGTAATATTCTTGCAAACAGTAACCATGAGTAGCCCTAGGTTTTGAATATTGATAAGAACAAAATTGACGAAAGAGATCTTCACAATGATATGTAGGACTCACCGAGAGCGTTGAGGAACGACATCAGCGCGAAGCCTACATCGAGACCCCAGATCTCAATGATCTTCGCTAGCGGTATGTCGATAACCCCAGCGATGATGTAGGCTGCCTGGGATACTGCAGGACTGCTGGACAAGTAGTTGAAGTCGCTCGTGATATACACAGACAAGCTATTTGCGACCTCTTCTTCTATGGACAACCACTGCAGAAGCGCCAGTAGCCTTTTAAGACGGAGTAAAAGAAAGGGGGTAAGTACTTGTGACCGTAAGTAGTAAAGAAAGTGCATTATATCTTCTTACCAGAAATAAGTCAGGATAAGCAGTGTCGTAGACCACTTTGCCTGTGGTTCGGTTGACTCGTCATTACTATCATCTCTGTCCTCGCTGACTTGAGGCTCATGAATGGCATCCTGCGATACGTCTGGGCCGGGTTTGGACTCAGAGAGGAGGGATCTTTTCCACATTTTGGCCAGTCGAAGAGCAGGAAATGACTGAATGAGAGTCGTATACTCAGAATCCCAGCAATGAAAAGACGAAGATCGAATCTTTCGACATGGCTGGCAACGGGACGAGAAACACGCCACTTGTACTTCATCCAGAGCCAATAGGCCAACAGGGTAGTAGACTAGTACTCCCCAAACTTCCGATAAAATTGCATTTTTAATCTAATCTGATCCGAAATCGTTAGTTATTTTGGGAACTGTTGCCCAGACCGGCGATTTGCTAAACCGACCACGCCTATTCCATTTTTGGTAAGTTTATGATCCCAGGACTTGAAGCTTTATTGTATAAATACAAAATTACTTCAAATAGCTATTTCTAAGCGTCAAGAATATGTTCACAAATACACGTTTTCCCATCGTCAAATTCGAGCTCTCTGTTTGAAAGGCTGTTTATGGCGTTTCCTAAACAGGTTAGGTCTATTTAAACCTAAAAAATTATCTGATCTCCGTCGGATCTGATAAGGGCATAAGGTATGGCCAGCGCGAACGAGCGAGACGAGAATATTACGAATATCCCTCACAATGCTTCACAATGTCGTAGCTCGCCTATATTATACGTAATAATAATAAAAAAAATGCAACCATAAGGAGATGCCCAGCCAGTAAGACTTTAGCAGCCCCGAAATCGCATGGCAATGCACCGCACGGGCCGCAGGATCCGGCGCTATTGCAATATGCCCAATACGGAGTAGGTGCGTAGGATCACCCACAATATGGACGTAAGGAATTGCTGGTTCTGTACAGACTAGAAGTTTTCTTATAGTACTGGCCTGCATATAAGTTTGGGTTCAATCCTATTCCATTCTATTTTTAAAGAGCAATCAAGATCCCAAGGCCAGGTCTTAGGATTTGAGGCAAAAAACCTGCATGATCGTGGAACCGGTTAGAATACCAGCATAAAGAAGACAAAATTCACCGGCAGTTTTCTGTGGAAAGAAGCATGGGGTCAACTAAAGGAGAGAGACGAGACTTGGGTGATCTCTTCTTGAGGAAGCAACCTGTAATCTTGGGAACATGAATCTTATAATGTTTAGTAGATTTTATACTCGCATAGCCTTGGTAAGAAACAAAGAAATTTTGGCAGTTAGCGCGCAATCTATAGGCATACCTATAAAGAAATATCTATACTACCGAGGCTGTATTAATAAAAGCTTTTGCGTATAGACACATGTGAATCCACACTTTATACTGATGCTTGCTGTAAGGATCGTCTGTGAGACAGTGATCGTCATAAACCTCGAAGCCGTAGTTTATCAAGTAGTACAATGAACCGAGGGCGAACTGCTCTGTCCGAGGATCTAGAAAGCCGGCAGTTAGGTATTCCTTGGTCTGTCTCGTTACTATTAAGTAGCCTTCCGTACGGGCAAGGACAAGTTTCGAAATCTGTTCCGAATTCGGCTGTGCAATCGAAATCCGATAATTCAGTCGGTTACGATCAAGCAGGATATTTTCAGGTCGCAGATCACCATGAGCGAGGTTAAGCGACCCGAGGATAGCAACACTTTGGGCAAGATCGTTCATTCCTGAGTTTATTAAGAGCTAAGTTATAAGCAGCTATTAAGTGTCTACTAACACAACTTTCGTAGTGCCAGGGGCTCCAGATTTTCCACTTTAGTAACCACACGAGTTTCGTGGTCCCGAGTAAGATTGAATTGTCTTCTATAAGCAAGGGATATATCTAGAAACGCAATTAGCAGATGCGTCATTGGTATACCACTAGGAATCGCACCTTTCATATACTCAAGGAAGATTCCGTCAGTGGTATAATGAAAACATTGCACCAGAAAGGCACAGGGCGGATGCCGGGATAGAATCTCATAGATCCTCCCTCTCTTCCTGACCGGACTTAGGAACCTTGACGACGATAAGAGGATAGCTTCGTAAACAAAGGAGATGCCTCCTCCCCAGACCCATTGCACACCAGGACATTGGTCTTGAACGTCCATAACAAGGAGGCCTCAGATCACGTAGCCATGCGTTTCCTTTCTCTTCCTAGGAGTCGCCTCTTGCGGGGATCGTCCGAATCTTTCTTCTTGATCCCTTCTGTCTACGGCTCTATTTCTCACTTTATCAAGAGGTCCCTACTAGTAAGGACGGGACGGGTGCTCGCAGGTGTTGAATACCAGCAGGAGAAAGGGACAGTCTATTCGAAAGTGGTCTTAGCAGGACGAATATGTGCTCCAATAGGGACACTCAGCGACGATAATAAAAGGTGTAAAAGGAACGATGGAAATTAAATCGCTTGGGGCACGAATAGTTGATAGAAGATGTTAACAGAGTCCAGACTTAAGATATTTGATGGGGTGCTGAAGGCGGTCTGTGACGGACAAACTAACTGGATACAGAAACTGCATGGCAGAATCACCTGGAGATCCACACACTAATTTATTCTGCTCGCATAAGCTTATCCGCCCCGAAACTCCGCAAATGCAGCTAAATCTGGAACTGGAAGGCTGAAGCATTGGATATCATTGGATGAGTATGATGGATCGTGATAATTTGGTGGTCTTCAGATCACCCACTTCGCGATTTCTCTTTTCTCTTTTCTTACACCACTGATCATGGATTCGCAAAGTCATGCTCATACTCCCATTCCCATAGCTAACGAAGGCACAAGCAATGTGCCCGAGGGACTATCAGATCTCTCGCTGAAAAAGTCCCATCAGAATATCCGCTGTTGTCTCTTATGTCGATCTCGTAAAGTGAAATGTGATCGCGGGAAGCCATGTGGAAACTGTCTGCGTGCAGGATCAGAATGCGTCTATCCGTCAGGACCAGGCAGAGCCCCGAAACGACCACGAGGTTTTGACAAGCGGGTGCTCGACCGGCTGGCGCATCTCGAGGCCCTCGTAAGACGCCTAGACACTACAAATGGGGGAGGCCAGTCAACACCCGAGAACCCAGCGGCCAGCACGACGACAGGACAGGATGATGAATCAAGCCAGGTAGAACAACAACTCGGTCGTCTTGTGATTGACAAGACGCGGAGTTGTTATGTGAGCAACATTTTATGGGCAAGTTTAGGTGATGAAGTACGTTTCATAGCCTGGTAGTCTAGTTTATTCGTGTTTGACTGACTTTTCGAAGATTGAAGAGCTGCGCGATTTGCTATATGAGCCAACATCTGAAGACGAGCACATTGATACATCCGCTGTATCGTCTGTTGTTGATACGGCGACATTATCACTCAACTCTAATGCAGCGATAATGGGGTTTCAAGCGCTCGCACAGTCGCTGAGGGCATATCATCCCCCGCTTTCCCAGTCGGTAGCACTTTTTGAGATATTTAAACAAAGTGTCGCCCCTATAGTGCACATTTTCCACATGCCAACCCTGATTGCGTCTTATTGGGACGTCATTGCATCTCCAGAATCATTGGACCGCAATACTGAGGCATTGCTCTTCGCTATATATTACTCGACTGTCATCAGTATGGAGTCACAACAATGCGAGCGTGTGTTGGGGATTTCGCGAGCAACGGCAGTCAAACATTATCAGTTTGCACTGGAACAGGCCATCGCTCGGGCCGACCTCCTTAACACGCAGAGTGTAGTTTTGATTCAAGCAGTAGTCCTGTTTCTGTCAGCTTTGCGCAATGAAGATGCCTCGCGTACCGCGTGGTCTATGACTGCGCTCATATTTCACATCGCGCAAGCCATGGGCTTGCATCGCGATGGAGAAGCATTCGGCCTGCGGCCGCTAGAGACAGAGATACGGCGTCGCCTTTGGTGGCATATATGCTTGCTGGATACGCGATCTTCCGAATATCATGGCTGCGAGTCTATCGTGCGCGGATCCATGTTTGATACTCGAGTGCCGCTGAATATCAACGATAGTGATCTGACCCATGACATGTCTGTGCCACCTGCCGAACGGGAGGGAGCCACCGAGATGACTTTATGCCTCATTCGCTGTGAGGTAATGCGCGTTGTTTGGAAGACAGGGTATTTGCCAACTAGCATGCGTCAACCTCGTCGACCAGCCGAGGGACTATTATCCGCTTCTGAGCGTGCCTCTTTGGCCAAAGACCTCCAGCAACGGCTGGAGGAGCGCTATCTCAAGTACTGCGATACTACTAACCCGTTTTTCCAGACCTGTGTGATAGTTGCACGTCTGACTATCGCGCGAACGTGGCTAGTTGTGTATTATCCACTCAGGCAGAAGGGCGAAGGGGCACCACCTTTGCCCAGTGCTATTCGAGACCGGCTGTTCAACACTTCTGTTAAAGTTCTCGAGTTATCATCTGTATTGCTTACCAATCCGGTCCTCGCGCAGTGGTCGTGGCACTCTAAGACCCACGTCCAGTGGCACGCAGTCGCTTTTGTTCTCTCCGAGATATGCTCGCGCCCGCCTTCACAGGACTACGATCGCGCTTGGGAGTATGCGCAAACAGTCTATGATCGGTGGAAGATGATAGAGAACAAAGGAAACCTCTGGCGGCCCATCAAGCGATTAATGGTCAAGGCACAATACGTACGGGAGATGCAAAAGAAAAACACATCAACTTCGAAAACGCATTGGCGGGCACCTGGAATGACCGCAGTACTGCCTGTGCCTGGTGCCTCCTCCTCCTCTCTAGGGCTACCTGCTCGATCTTGTTCCACAGAGGAATCTGCTGCGAACCCCGAGGTCGTCAATGGCACCTTTTCGGGCCTCATTGATCAGAATTGGGACTTGTATACTGACTCAATTGAACCATTCTTGGACGATTTCAGCAGCCTGGATTTGCCTGAACCCAGTCTAGAATATGCATATCCTTTAGGCACTGATTATTGTGTCGGAAGTTCGGTGGATATAGCTTTCGGAATCGATGGATTCATGCCATGACAATATTTAAAATATCAGAAAAGAAATGAATATCTGTAGTTCAACACCCTCATTCTTCTTACGTGGCGCATTTCAATATCATATTTCACAAAAAGATTCCTCTTGCCCTGAAATTCGCTCACCTTGGTAACCCTAGAACATATACGGAATAAGCATGTTTCCAGTCCATCCTATCAAATATTTGAGATGCAAAGATCTTCTACAATATAACACCACGTTATGAGTAGCAAAGAAACATTGAAATAATAGAGGCCAGAATCCATGCACCCGTCTATGTACTTTAACGGTACACCTGATTCGCCCTCCATGCTGACCTATGAGCTTAGATGTAACCAATCTGAAATGCCTGCCTGCTATCTCCTTTATTCATTCTGTCATGGGCCTTGGTGATATTTCCCCCAAAAGTTTGCAAGGAATTGTTATTGGACCGCCATTTCTGGGACCATCTGTCGGACTCGCATAAGCTTGACCGACGCCGAGGACCCGCTTCTAGCCCTAACTAGGGATTCTTTCGAGCCTCACTATGGGTATGGAGTTACAGTTCAACGGATCTCGCATAGGGGAGGCTTCACTGTAGAGACCATGCTTATAATCTTGGGAAGCGTCGTTCTTTTGCCTTCATGCAGTCAAACATTCAACTACATCCCCCCCCCCAACTTGTACTTCAAACTGTGACCTCTACATAACGATGTCAGCCTCTCAACACCAGCCACCGTCTGCCACAAGAGACAGCATAACCACGTTGCCAGTCGATGAAGAGAAGGATGTAGACAGTCAGCCAAACTCGGAAACAAGGCGTCTGGAGCATCCTCTTCTGTACGACGCGACTCCACCAACCGTTTTGGTTGATTTCGACGGAGATGGTGACCTTTACATGCCCATGAACTGGCCGTTCCGGAAGAAGGTCATCACAACGTTCCTCTACGGGTTTACCACCTGCTGGATCACGTTTGCATCTGCCATATATTCGACGGCACTTGGACAAGTGTCGGAAGACTTCCAAGTCAGCAAAGAAGTGGCAGCATCTGGCGTCAGTCTGATAGTGTTCGGGTTTGCACTCGGCCCATTGATCTGGGCTCCGCTGAGTGAAGTATACGGGAGGAAATGGGTTGTAATATTGGTACTAAGACTAGAAAATTCCTGCAATACAAAAAGTTTTCCGGCTAATGATCCCCAAAGCCGTACTTCGTTGCAGCCATATTTTCCTTTGGCACAGCAACTGCAAAAGATATCCAAACAGTTCTTATCACTCGATTCTTTGCCGGACTTTTTGGAAGCGCCCCCGTGACGAAT
Source organism: Trichocomaceae sp. PYS4502 (assembly GCA_023625875.1). Classification (NCBI taxonomy): domain Eukaryota; kingdom Fungi; phylum Ascomycota; class Eurotiomycetes; order Eurotiales; family Trichocomaceae; species Trichocomaceae sp. PYS4502. Next base: position 20,779 of record JAMAFX010000047.1, read on the forward strand.
ACAGGAGGTGTGCTGGCGGACATCTGGCCTCCGCAACAGCGTGGCGTTGCCATTGTGGGTTATGCCATCACCATCGTCGGCGGACCAACACTCGGACCCATTATTGGAGGTGCCATAACCTCCAGTTATCTCCGCTGGAGGTGGACCGAGTACTTGACAGGTATAGTCATGATGGCGCAGGTTGTTTTGGATATCTGCTTCATAGATGAGAGTTATCCGCCAGTATTACTTACCAACAAAGCTCGTCGACTCCGCTTCGTGGGCAAGAACTTTGCATTGCATGCCAAGGTAAGCCTATTTTAACATTTTCATGAATATGACCTCATTTTGAGTTGTGTCTGACCTTGTTATAGCAAGAGGAGTGGAATCTCTCACTCAAGGAGCTTTCACAGAAATACCTTATTCGTCCCTTTCAGATGCTGGGTACGCCCATCTGCCTATTAATGAGTCTTTATGCGTCTTTTGTCTACGGTAAAACAGCCCTATTGACACACCACCTATGCAAAAACCGAGCACTCATTTTGTTCTAGGTATCCTCTATGCAAACCTCGAAGCCTTCTCGGTTGAGTTCCAGGAGATTCGTCGATGGGGTCCAGTCGTGGGCAATCTTCCATTCATCTCACTCCTGGTCGGGGTTTTCTTTGCTGCTGCCGTCAACATATACAATAACAAATACTATTTCAAGAAATTCAAGGAAAATGGTCACAAAGTAGTCCCTGAGGCTCGGCTCCCACCAATGATGGTAGGAGGGTTTGCATTTACGGCTGGTCTTTTCTTATTCGGATGTAAGTCTGAGACCGCATTTATTTCAAGGCGCAAGAAAAAGAAGAAAAATTATTTTTGACTGACTATTTATCAGGGACCTCATCACCACACATCAACTATTGGCCGTCGATTATTGGCATTGCCCTGACGGGATTTGGATTCACGACCATCTTCCAAGCCTCTCTCAACTACCTGGTTGACACTTTCACCCGCTTCAGTGCCAGTGCTGTTGCGGCCAACACCTTCCTTCGCTCAATGATGGCAGGGGCCTTCCCGCTGTTCGTCCTGCCCATGTATCATAACATTGGTGTTGACTGGGGCACTACTGTATTCGGGTGTTTCGCAGCAATGCTGATCCCTGTGCCGTTTTTGTTCTTCATCTGGGGAAAACGCATTCGTGCTCGGGGTAAATGGAGCAAGCATACCGTGTAGGTTTTTGATTGTGTATCTAGTATGCTGGAAATTGAACAGTAAAGAGATAAAGGGTGAATTGGGTCATCAGCAATGGAGGATGTTAATATATTTGAATAGGGGGGCTTAAAGTTAGATTAACATATATAAAAATAGAATAGAATGTCCTGGAGACATCCCTATATATCTTATTAAATTGCCTAGGTAGGCTAATAACAGATATGACACAGGAGATTCTGATGAGGTAGTATATGGTGTTGAGTCGGTGTCTTTCCTAATTCAGCGATTGGTAGGGCCTTCCAAGGTTACACAGCTGGGACACGTGCCCATCAGATTCTTCCCCTCCTCCTCCTTCCTCCCTCCTCCTTCCTTTCCTCTTCTCTTCCCGTTATCTTCCTTTTCCACTTGCAACAACATCAACTAAAGCAGCCACCTCCATGTATTCAGGGGGCTCATTTGAGCCCTCCAAGAGAAGCAGCAGTGACGCCGCGAAGGCTTCGTAATGATCCAAGGGCGGACCCATCAGCCAGCCAGCACCGCCATCATCATCATCATCAATAGATTGGCGCTAGTAGCAAAGAAGATGAGAGAGGAGCTAGGCGAGCTTGAAGAGCACCTCGTCACGCAAGAAGCGCAGATGGTCCGTCATCCCAGAGGAAATCAAGCCTCGCCCGAATGCATGGAAAACAAGGTGAAGCGGCTTGCTGTACGGATAATGCGAGAGTAGCAGTCTATCAATGACCTGCGGCCAAAGATCAAGACTCTCCCAATCCCAAGGCCTGCTTAATTATCATTAATAGCAATGTGTCCATTCTCATGAATTTCTTCACTGGCTGAATCTCTGTATACCCTATCCCGCTAGCTGATTGCTTGATTACCTCTAGCTCAATCGCCTCCAACGGCGTCTCAGGCTGACTCGCTGAGCGTGCCGTAGTGAATCTGCTATTAAAGCCTCGCAAAAAGAATGAAAACAACGCCCATGACGAGCCCATTGCGGGAGTGTGGACCAGAAGAAGAAGCCCAAGGCTGCCAGCGTAAGTGATCTTTGAAACTCATTCCATAATCGTATTTTATCATAATCGGCCAACTAATTACTTGCTACTCCCTAGCTCAAACACCGTTGGAGGCGCTTGAGGCTGAGCATGCCGAACTAAAGAAACTCGCTGAAGAGGGTGGTGTATTACATATCTGATACAACTATACTCGATTCAACACATGCCCCTTTCCGGAAATAAATGAACTAACTAGTAACAGGCCAACAGCACTGCCAGCACTGCCAGAAGTGAGCACTAGCCCAACTCCAACACTTGAAAGTTGATGCGTATTACATCTGTCAGCGCTAGCATAACTCCAGCTTGATACATAACTTATTACCCGTCACAAGCTGACCCCCAGCCGCACAGGGTACATTTCTCTAACAACGCTACTCACTCTGTTTTGTTTGATTTTTCATTTACTGCACCCTTCCTTCAACCTGAACTTCTCAACAGGAACGCTCCGCATCCAATTCAATTAACTATACAACATGGCGCTACGATCAATGGTGACGCAGTACTGGCCGCCTGCGCCGACCTTTACGGAGAAACATCTCGATTCCCAGACGGGCCGGGTGTTCATCGTCACAGGCGGTAACCAGGGCGTTGGACTCGAACTCATCAAGATGCTCTACCCAACCGGTGCAGTAATCTACATGGCGAGCCGTTCTCGTGCCCGCGGGGAAGAAGCTATCAAGAGTGTGACCGCGGCCGACCCATCTGGTGCTGCGCGTCTCAAGTTCCTTCATCTTGACCTCGACGACTTGAATATCGTCCGCAGCGCCGCCAAAACCTTCTCGGAGCAGGAGTCCCGCCTTGACGTCCTGTGGAACAATGCCGGTATAGGTGCTGTGCCGGTCGGCTCCAAGACTAAGCAGGGGATTGAGGCACACATGGGTGTCAATGTTATCGGACCGCTTCTCTTGACTCAGCTTCTTCTCCCTAAACTGCAAGCAGCGGCAGCGGTTTCGCCCAAGAATTCAGTTCGCATTGTTTGGTCTAGCTCCTGGTTAATGGAACCGAGAGCTCCCAAAGGCGGCTACAATCTGAAAGACGTCGAGAAAGGGGGTACCAATGACGCACACGTCAACTACGCATCTTCCAAGGCAGCGAATTGGATTTTGGCCGACGAGACAGCAAAGCGTTATGGCAAGCATGGCATCCTCAGCGTAGTACAGAACCCCGGAAATTTGGATACGCACATCTATGACACTCAGCCTAGATTAATGATGTTCTTCGTCCGAAATTTCATCCTTTATCCGCCGAAGCTGGGCGGTTATACTGAACTATACGCTGGCTTGAGTCCAGAGATTACGGAAAAGATGCCAGGTGCGCTCATCATTCCATGGGGGAGAATCCAGGCTCGGAATCCGAGAGAGGATATTTACCAGGCGATTGATGAGGGGAAGGGAAAAGAATTGTGGGATTGGTGTGAAAAGCAGATCAAGGAACATGAGTAGAGCACGTCTTTTAATAATTTCTTTTTTTAATATAAGGAAAGTTGAAGTTGGCCTGTATTGAGTCTCTAATATCTTGTGTTCTCCTTTTTCGGAACAGGAAATTAGACCGTCCACCCTCAAAGATAAGGCGTAATTCTACTCAGTATGCAGCGAAAACGATATGCTTCTTGTGCTGATCATTGCAAATCAGATATTCGACCGTAAACCCCCTCCTCCCTAATCCAGAACGACACATCGAGCATGGCAGTCAGCTTGCAGTATCATTAGCAACGGTAATTAATGCATCTAGTATATGTTTATATTGGATGGCACGAGCTTACGTGAGGCAATGAGGTGGCCACGACACGAACATATTTCCTTAAAGGAGTAACTAACTATGTCATTGGGTATTCCTCGGGATCATCTGTCATAATATCATCATAGGTTATGGTGAGGAGAATTCCGTGAGGGGCATTAATAACACTACATTGTAGATCAAGGAGCCATCCCCGTCGCATCCTGTTTAAGTGATACCTAGGTTGTTCAAGGAGACAGAGGAGTTAATGTGGCCTACGACTCAAGAGTCGGGACAGAAGATGAAGAACCTACAGGTTTCGATGGTCTCCGAATACGTATGATAGACACGGGCAGAGACTTGAGGGCTATGAGTGGATGCAAGGGGGTCACAATAGTCGTCCCCGGAATTTTGTGGTGCATGTATATATGCACCTCGTACGCAACGCATGCACATTTAAGTTACATACAATGGCATTAAGGCATAGTGCAATAGAACGAGAAAAAAGTGACCAGACAAATACATGAGAACCGGGTTACAGATGCCTTTCTAGATATTCACTTTTACCTTATATTTGAAACCTGCGCGGTGATGCCAACGAGCACACCCGAGCATATACCCATGTGTATATATATATCTTTGAAAAAATCCATAAAAAGGTTCCAAGGTTCATGTTGCAGGTGTTGGTTGGGCAAGGCTAATTTACAACATATTTCAAGCATACCTATAAATACAGGACTATCAATTCCCATAGTTAGTCATAGATCACAGCAAAAGTCTCGTTTGAAAACCGTCATGTTGTACCTACCTACGTTGTCAAAAAATTGGTACCAGGACGAGAATAATTCTTTGAGAGTATATAATTCTCTCTGTAGAACCAAGAGACAACAAGTCTCCGTGGTCCAGTGGTTAAGACGCTCGGCTGTTATAAATCATGTTACATGAAGACAACCGGGATATCGGCGGTTCGATCCCGCCCGGGGACGCGTTCAATTTTTGCCGTTTCTGGCATTTATAAAAAGCCGTAAAATTTTTTTAGTACGACGGACAAGAAGATTACATACAACAACGAGTTATCAACTAATAATGGAGCATGTGGCTAGCTTAGCAATGAGTCTGCAATTATTATTGTAAAAGCTAAGATAACAGTCGTAGTTATGTGATTCATAAACGAGGGGATCGATTCCACAGATAGATAAATCATCGGATGATAAGCGGCTTCATAATGTGACGTGAACCCAAGCGTTCATCAAATCGAAGATAACCTGGTACATAGGTAGTCGGGACTGAGTACTTGTCTCTCTATTTACAATCTCGAACTAGTTGGAACATGGAAGTCTGATAGTAAAATCGTAAAGTCAATATGCAACTCGGTTAGCCAACTGAATATTCATGCCTCGCATGATGGCCTAGCCCGCATTGGGAGGTGTAACCAGAACGACAAGGAAGACCAGTTTTAGCTACATATGTACTCGTTAATAGTGCAAAATAAGATTAATGGAAAAGTTGACTGCATAATCATATAATTGAAGAAATTTTTCGTTCCTTGTTGAATCTTTGACCCTGATCTTGATAACAAGTTGGGTCCATTCCTAGACCCTCGTTGGTCAGACACGAGGCTAACGAAGGAGCGGTCTAGGGAGTCGAGACGCTTATGCACGACAAGCGTAGGCTAAAGAATCAAATCCAAGAGCCCAAGCGGTTTAATTAGTATCAGGTACCTGATTGACTTGGCTGGTTTCATTTAGTATGGAGTACTCGGCAGCAGTAAAACCAGGGACTCGGTGCTGAGTCTGACTGTACGCTACTCCGTGCACATCCATAAAATATGTGGCGTGGTCTGTGTTCACTAACTACGTATGCCCTTCGCTGGCTGTACCTTATCTGATCGATAGTCGTTCTTAGGAGGGCGTGTATTTGCTATTTTCATACTCAGTCAGAATGAATACCTATGAAGAAAAAATTCATGTAAAGTTATTTTTAAGATGATGGGTGAAGAAGGAAAAAAAGGAAAGAGGTCCCTTAGGGAACCCTAGTTTTTCCAGTCAAAGTGGAATGTCCTAACCACGAGACTAAGGAACCAACCCTACTAAAAACTATTAGATACATCTGCATAGATCTGTATAGCACAAAGAACCGAACATTATTCTAACTGACTGCAAAATACCACATCTTGGTGTATGTCCACTGCAAGAAGTTCTACGTACACGTACGTACTGCCTAGGTACTCATGTAGCAGCAACTCTAAATAGGGCCTGCACAGGTTGCAGGCTTGCAGGACGTCCAGCATAAGCGTTGTAGCAAAGCTCTTTGTTGTTGCTGTTGTTGTCAGCAGTGAATCAATAGTTGACAACTTAACTAAAGCTACTGCATCGCAGTTGTTTCGGCAGATATACCAGACCAGCCAATCAGCATATCTACTATGGACGATCGAGACGCAAACGTCGAATTGGAAACGTACAAAAATGGAGTAGCGCGTTGTAATGGAGGGGGGCTCGTCTGATACATTGGATGCAACGGGGCTAATAAGCTTTGGAAACACGGAGGCCTGTCGTCGTCGGCTGCATTTGTTGTGTAAAGTTCCCCACACACTGGCACACAGCGACCATGATTGGCGGTGGCCCGCAGCATCCGAGCGCTGTCTGGCTGCTCTCCACCGAGTCTCCAGTGTCTCCACTCCCACAGTCTAGCGACCCCACAGTGCCCACACCCCCTATCAGCAAATGCCAAAGAGCGAACTATTTATTTGTACTGCGCTGATTGGCCCTTCTTGGTCGCCCGCATTTGCATTCGTCTCATTTAAACCGCAGTCGACCACTCAGGAACGAGTGCTCTGCGCTTCGCCCGAATTAATGGTGCATAATCATATATTCATAGACCGCTGATGCGTCCATGCTGTAGGTACAAGGAGTGAAACAACGGTTTCTTTATTAACTACGGACCGTAGGATCATAGTGCGAGGTATTATGCTCCTGGAAAAGGCGGTGGGAATAGGATATGCTGAAATAGTAACTAAGTTACCAAGTTAAAACCGGGATATACGTAGTTATCAAAAGTTGGGGAATATGTATTAGATCGATCCTCGTGACCGTCTGCTTATGATCGACCAACCCAACCGTCGAGTAGACAGAATATATGTAAATTTGGCCGATTCATGGAACGCAGAAAGTAAAGCTCGGAATTCAGGAGGCGGCCAGGTGACTGTCATTGGTGGGGGCGCGGCATCTCGAAGCTTCTGCAGAAAGAGAGACAACATTGAACGCTGCCGCATTGCGTGACTCCGCAGAGAATAATGGAGAGCTACAACAGACTGGTAACTACGTACGTATTGGCAGTGAGTCAAGTGTTGACTCATTGAGCGTTATCCAGAGTTGTTTCCCCTTGTGGCGCCATTCCCCAGTCAGACTGCGTCAGGAATTATGTGCGGCGTAATTATGTTACCTGGGAAATACGTGGACATGCAAGCTTCTGCAACGCCAACTAGGTATTCTGCATGCTCCATACCGTAACCGTACCGTAATGACACCCTGGCGAGAGGCAATAAGCTGTGAGCGGCTGGTTTCCACGAGGACATGCCTTGACTTCATAGGCCGAGCCCTGTGTACATAGTACGCAATAGCCGCTAACTGTCACAAAACCGTATCAGAACGGCTCCACTCGGCCCTGGAGCGCGCCTGATTGGCCGGCTAGTGCGTCATGACATGTCGTGACCGATCTGCTGTTTCTTCCTCGTTCGCTGGCCTTCCCTTCGGGCTTAGCTAATAACTAACTTAAGTTACCTGGCGCAAGCATCTCGTGCTGTCTGGCTGTCCATCCTTATCAGCATTAGTTACTTCCGTCCATCCCGTCCGCCCCTTCCCTCTCACGACCTGGCTTACTTCTACACCGACTCATCTCATCCCATCCCATCTCCTACCTAACCTCCTCTCTTCTTCTTCATCATCTCTTTTCACTATCTCCCTCTTCGACAATCCTTCCCTCTTACTTTCGCCCTCGCCTTCCTCAACACCCTCAATTCTCTAAGTTCGACCGATTACATCCATTCCGCTCAACCTCTCATCCATACCTAGCACTGTCCATATCTCTCCTGTTATCGACAGATCACTCTATTGTTTCTCCAACAGCTCCTGACCTATCCCACTTCAATTATCTTACGACCCGTGCCTCAAATCCCGCTTGGGCTGGGACTGGAATAGGAATCGGAGCTCAACTTCGGAGAACCATCTCCTACTTCATTTCTCTCTTATTATTCCCATTTCTCGACGCCAGCTTGAGCATCCGCTGAGATCTTGGTCATCCATCGGAGGTTTCTCGTCGTATCTTTTCCCTCCGCGTGACTGCTACTGTCGATACCTTTTCCTCCCTGGTCTGACGTGTCCGGACGTCGAGCCGCTGGAGTGAAAGTGCAAGGTGTTGATGTCTCGGATTGTTTCGAGAGGTGCTTGATTGAACCTGTAGCTAGTCTCTTGGAGGGGCTAATCTCGCCTGGTGTCGTTTTGATAACCCGGAATCTGTGTGTCGTTCCAAGACACAAGTCTTTCCGATTCTTTGCGTGCTACACTGGTCCTATGACTCAACCGGCATCCCGCTAAATCTCCACTTCTCAGTGGTACATGCCTATTTGAGTCACGACAACTTTTCCTACTATTATTCGACCAGCAATCAATTTCACGATCTTACGCAGCGTTTTTACCCTTGATTAAACAACCGTTGTCTATATCCACTTACTCATCCTCCTTACCGGGATACTTTTTTCCGTTTTCACTCTTTGACCCTCGCACCGTTTGCAATTGTGATTATTCTTCACCATTTGGCACGACGCCATTTTCCCATATTGAATATACACCAATGAGACTATAACGCCTGCTTTCGACTTTCCGACGTTAACCCAGCCGGGTGCCTAATCCCAACGTCTTTTCGTCTTCTCGGCCCGTCGCTTCCCATCTCCTTTGTTAGCATATATACCGTCACCACTCTTCAGTATCTATATGAGCTTCTGGAAGAACATTCCCACGACATCCGTGTGCTTTGATCTTGTTTCTTGATACTGCGTTCCTTTTGATATAATCACCAGCTGCTACTGCCCAGCTTGGTGATTTGGAGTTACGCTAGCCGTATCCTTGTCTCTTCACTCGCAACCATTCCGAACGACTTATATACTGTTTATATACATTTCTCCCCACTCACAGTTTTCTATTCTTTTTGTGTTTTACGAAGCTACGAGCAGACTGCTGGTTCATTCATCCCCTGACTGATTATTTTCTTTTTTTCACCTGTCTACATAATCCTCGCCTTTCTGTTCAGCATTCGTCGTCTTTACATATTTGGGAGTCTTCACTGCTGCCAGTCTTCTCACAATCACGCTCCAAGTATGGATTGTTTCAAAGATAGATTCGTTGAGGGACAGCTTCTGGATGGTCGGTTCCGTACCATTGCTCCGTTGAATCATGGTTCGTTTGGAATGGTTTTCCTTGCTAAGGACAACCTGTCTGGACAAGATGTCGCTATCAAATGCTTGACAAAAGCTTCCTCGCCTGAAGCTTGCTCTTCCGTGGCCGTCGACGACCGCTCCGAGGAATTGATGTGCCATACTAAACTCGGCCGTCACCCCAACCTCGTCAATCTCATCCACTCCTTTGAGACCAGCGCTCATATTTATCTGGTTTTGGAGTACTGCTCTATGGGTGATTTGTACGAAGCAATCCGTGTCAACCGCGGTCCGTTGGAGACAGAACACGTTCGTGACTTCATGTTGCAGCTTCTCGACGCGGTTGAGTTCATGCATTCTAACGGTCTTTATCACCGTGACATCAAACCTGAAAACATCTTTCTGAATCAAGATGGATCTATGAAGCTCGGTGATTTTGGACTTGCTACCCGAAGCGCTATTTGTCACGAGGCGTGTGTTGGTAGTGACCGGTACATGGCACCGGAGCAATATGAACCGCCCCAAGGGGGATATTCCCCTGCTAAGGCAGATATTTGGTCCATTGGTATCTGTCTCCTCAACATTTTATTCGCCCGCAATCCTTTTGTCACTCCAACTGAGTCCGATGTCTTGTTTGCGGACTATGTCCGGGATCGCCAGTCCCTGTTCGACATCTTCCCCAACATGTCCCAGGACACTTTTGAGATTTTGCGGAATGCTCTGTCCCTTGATCCCGAGAAACGCACTCTCTCCGGTGTGCGTGATGCTATCCTGCGCACAGTGACCTTCACTACAGACGACGAATCTCTTGACGATTTCTGCACTGAAGACCGTGATGTTGTTGCAGCTAGTGCCAACCGCGAGCCGCTGCGTACGCCCTCAATCCAGTCTCCTCCAATCAATACTGGTGACAGTTTTCCCTGGGCGAAGGCTCTTCAGTCCAGCCCTCAACAGCCTATTCGCCAACTTTCGGCCATCCCAGACACCGAATATTACTCCGAAGACCTGTTTCCCGCTTCCGAGACAGCCGGAACTTCGTGGTATTCGGTTCATCAAGGTACGGCTTCTACCGCTTCTATTCTTGATTCCGTCATGGGTGCTTCCTATCAATCCCTGGGCGCTCGTCTACGTGAACCACCCAACTCTCGCCAACCTGCTCGCATCCCTGTGAGCGGTTCCTTACCCAACCACGTGGCTAAACCATTCTCTGCTATGTCTTTGGTCTTTGGGAATGGCAAACGCGACCAGATTTCCAAGAGCTGGAGTGATCTTTGGGATGAGGAGGAATCTGAAACCGAAGAAGCTTCTTTGCAACAACGCCGGGAGAACAATGCCCGCAGCTGGAGCCAGGAAAGTAAAGACGTGGCTAGCCCTGAACATCCTGTGGGTGTCTTTGAACCGGAGATGTCTCCTGTGACCAAGCCAGATCTTGATAAGTCGGAGTCCCTTTCCAAGTCCGTACCACTTCCTATTTCGGCAAAGCCCGATGCAACGACGCCAGTTCCTCGCACCCGTCATCGGAATGTTCGACTGACTTCTCCAAAACATTCCGATGTTGACAAATGGGCAGCACTTGGAGACCGCCGCCGGAATTACCGTTCCGACGAAGATGCTCCTCGTCTCAGGAAGCAACGTTTTATGAACTTGAGCTGGAGACGGGACTCCGGACCATCTAGCCCACAGGCACGACGCAATCCATTCCTTGACAAAGAATGGCGCCGCCAGGGGCTTGAGCAGAAGGCTAAGTTGAACAGTGACTATCACGGCAGCGTTGACGAAGATCTTGACCTAGTCGGTGGATGGCACGATCTTCATCTGTAGTTTTATATCATCGCATTTTATTCTTTTTTCCCCCTCGCCTCTGTTTCGTTATGCAACATCCCAACCCTCCTAGACTCGTTCGAAGGATGCTAAATGCTTTGTGCTTTGTTGATCCGTTTTATGTTATTTTGTGTGTTTCAACTCTCTTCTCTTTGTTCAACCTATTACTTTACGTTGCCTTTTATCACAATTTTGTCAGACACTTCAAAAGGGAAATTCTCGTGTTACTGTACATCCCGCATCACTTACCTCGCGGGCGATGGAGATCGGAGACGACGTGTCTTATGTAAACTACGACATCACTTTCGATGACACGGCGCACAAGGAAGAGGAAAAAGGAAAACAAAAAAGATTTCTTTTATGGGGCATTGGGGCGGTAGAAGTCAGCGTTTTCAGACCGGCGTTTTGCATCCTTTTTCTCCCTTTTATATTTATATTTTTACTTTGGAACATTTCAGTTCCACGGGTCATCGAACATTGCAGCCTGCAATCCTTCGAATTGAGTTTGAGAGTCCCTGCATTTTGTCAAAGAAAAGAGAAGGAAGTGCTTGTACTTGAGCACTGGGACATCTGCCACTATGCCGTTCTGCTTGTCTCCCTTGGAAACGAAATAGTGGAAGGAGGAACTTTTGGGAATGCGGAATAATTTTTATTTTATCACCTGTCTGATTTTGCAATGCTTTGTCAATTCAGATCTACATGTTGTTCTAGCCACCCAAGTTTGTTTGGGTGAACTATGAACGCGATTGGAAAAAGGGCCTGTACTGTAGGTAGCTTGGTAGATCTTATTCTTTCTCCTCAAACGAGAAAAAAAGCAAATGGACAGTTACGAAACTTGGGGAATCCTTCTCATTATTGCGTAGTGTTAGTATGTATCAGTTACTACTGTAGTTGTATCAACTAACTATCAACAGTTTTACAGCGTTTGAACGCGTATCAGTTCAAAGTTGATGGGGTTTATCCGACATTCCGCAATTAATCCGACGTTCGCCGTGGAGACAAACCACCTGTCAGTTTTCAGTGTTCACAATGCGCCACGAGCAATCCCGCTCGACACTTCTGTCCATATTTTGTTTTTCTGCTGTCGCATGTCTCCAGGTCGCTCGATTAAACAATAACTTCGACATAACAACGAGCAAACACCGCTCACTCACTCGCGACTCCCCGTTCCCCAACCACGATCTACCACCGGCGGTGGTTGGGACTCGTCCTCGTTACATAAACTCCGGCCTTGACCGCTTGTTTCTCGGTATACACTTTTTATATGGCCAAAAGCTGAGGACAAAGGCAGCTTAGTTCCACTATACAAAACTTTTTTTTTCCTTGTTACTGCAGACTGGCTGGGCTTGCCTGTCGGCAAATGTAAGTATCCACTCAAATCATGCTATAACATGCAGGCACCCAGCACATTTCCTCTATGCCTTCTATTATTCTTTGGGTGTTTGCTGGAAATGAAATTGTATTGATTATATGAGCGTTACTGAATTTGATGCTAACTAATATGTCTGGATTTGCACAGGCATTTTTGTTTTTCTTGGTGAGACAGCACGCTGTCATCGCCGCACTTCACATTGCTTTTTCTAAAAACTACAACCTCTCTTATCTACTGCGCAGGCGCATAACCAATAATATTATTGTCATGACTGGACGACGAATGGTTCAAGTGTTGAAGTGGGTGCAGGTGTGGATGCTGCTTGCACCCACCTTCTTGGCGCATGCAGTGCAGATACAGGACCAAGCCACGGATGCCTTGATCTGTCCGGCATCTGAATTCGACGCACTGGAGTTGCCAACATGCTCGATATACGAAGACAACTCCTACAGTAATAATATTAATAATAACAATAATGGATCTCGTATTGATCCCAAACCATCCGCTACAGCTTCGGATCCCGCTTCTTCGCCAGCCGCTTCAGAAATTCCTGATGTAAATGAACTCGACGCGGAATCACTACTTGATAATGCGAATTTTCTCTCATTTGAAGATTGGAAGAAACAGAATCTTGCCAAGAATGGCCAGTCTGCAGATAGCGTTGGAAGCAGACGGCAGGGTAGTGATATCAGCAACGAACGTCGTACGCAGGCCGGAGCAATAAACAACGCTCTTGATGCGCTTGGAGATGATGCCGAGATTGAGCTGAACTTTGGTGGTGCTTTTGGCTCTGATGCCGCACAACCTTCAGCCTGGGAGTCTGGGAATGCCTACGATAGTGGCGCTATGAATACCGATGGTGAACCCAGCACTGGTGAAGACTCTGCTGATAGCATTTCTTCCGTGGGGAGGCGAAAGGATGCTGGTACCACGTGCAAAGAACGGTTCAATTATGCATCTTTTGACTGCGCCGCTACCGTACTCAAGACAAATCCCGAATGTTCTGGGTCATCCTCTATTTTGATTGAAAATAAGGATAGTTACATGCTGAATGAGTGCCGTGCAAAAGAGAAATTTCTAATTCTCGAACTATGTGATGATATTCTGGTCGATACGATAGTTCTTGCCAACTACGAATTCTTCAGTTCGATTTTTCACACCTTCAAAGTGAGCGTGTCGGATCGATATCCCGTAAAAGCAGACAAATGGAAGGAGCTTGGAATATTCGAAGCCAAGAACACTCGTGAAGTGCAAGCTTTTGCAATTGAGAACCCGTTAATCTGGGCTCGATATTTGAAAATCGACTTTCTTACACACTACGGCAATGAATTCTATTGCCCACTCAGCCTCGTTCGAGTGCACGGAACGACCATGTTAGAAGAGTATAAGAATGAGGGGGATAGTAGTCGATCTGATGAGGATATCGATGAAACTGCGGAACGAGTCGAGATGCCGGTAGAAGAGCAGACTATACAAGAGCAGGAGGTGACATCTGCTTCCCCCTCCGACAACTTTACTTTGCCGACACCCAGCTTGGGTTCGGATTATCGACAATATACGTGTCCACTTAATCGCAGCGTACTTGAGATAGCTGCTTTTGATTATTCTGTCTCGGAGACAGCTACATGCAGCACAGATGAACATCCAGTGTCCGAGGTGGATGGTATATTGGATAAGACTTATCCAAGCACGCCAGCTACTGGCCCTCCAGCGACAGGCGGTGTGAATTCTACAGCTATGGCCCCAGCGGACTCGAAAACACCTGCAGACCGTTCACGTGATCGTACAGAACAGCCTACCAACAGCGAATCGAACACGCCTCCGCGTGCTGAGAACTATAATTCTACGTCACGCAGTTCAGGATCGGACTCGTCGACGACAAGAACTTCGATTGCTACCGGAGAGAATTTCACATCTACATTGGAGCCTACAAAAGTGGCGCCCTCACCTCCGCCGTCACCTAATCCGACTACCCAAGAGTCGTTCTTCAAATCTGTTAACAAACGACTGCAGATGTTGGAATCTAACTCATCACTGTCCTTGCTTTACATAGAGGAACAGTCAAGGATGCTGAGGGACGCATTCAGCAAAGTCGAGAAGCGACAACTGGCTAAAATGAATTCATTTCTTGAGGAATTGAATGCGACAGTCGTCGAAGAGATAAAAAACCTTCAATCTGTTTATCAGTCGCTCAGTACTATCGTGCTGGATGATTTTGAGCACCAGCAGCGCGAGGTTTCTTCAGCCTCTGCTCAACTTGCTATTTTGACCAACGAACTTGTCTTTCAGAAGCGCATGACCGCGTTATCTAGCGTCCTGATCATGATTTTATTTGCTCTTATTCTCTTTCCGCGTGGGACGGGTATAGTAGGAATCGACTTGCCCAGCATGATGGCGTGGTCTCCGCGGCCGTCTTCACCAGCCAAGGTGTCAAGGACACCGACCACGGGCCCATCTAGCCCAAGCCTAGAGTCAGAGACTCCGACGCCACCTCCTTCCAACCCATCGGCATCAATGACAGCGGTGAAGAACAAGAAGAAAACGCGCCAACGACAATGCTCCAATGCGCTTGATCACAAGTCTATAAAGGACCTTAGCAACTGTTCTAATGCTTTGACACATTCATCTGAAGGGGATATTCACGTCGAAGGGTACGATTATGATGGCCATTTTCGTTCTTTATCCGATACATCCGATTCAGAAATAAGTAAGATTCATTATGCACCGTTTTCACCTGATCTCCAACATGTGCGCAGTCATGGTGCTATTCGGCCAAGTATTAGCGTCGTCGAACAAATATCTTCTTCCTCTCCTGTACCTACCCCTGCACTTTCTCCCCAGAAACTTGAACAGGATCGACCTGTTAGCAGCCCCCCGGTTCTGGAAGCACCTCCCAGACTAGTTCCTGATAGGACCTCGGCCAACAAAAACGAAAATAGTGGCGATTATATTAGCGAAGGGGAGGGCGGTACTTCTACTGAACCTTCCTCGCCATCCTTCTAAATGATCTTGTTTCCCATCTGCCGCCCTTGAAACACCTCTTTTTACCTATTGATTTGTTACTTACGACACCTACCTACCTACCTCATGACGATTTTCTCAAACAAATCGCAACCTATCAACCCATCTTCGCAATTATGAGTATATTCTTATAACTGCATTATATCCCTGTACTCCTTGCATTTGGCTAATGCACGTCGTTTTATTGTGTCTTGTGCCTTTTCCTCTTGTTTGGCATTACATTTGAAATTTCCCCATGTTTAAAGCGAGAGCGCGTTTTGTTTTCTTTTTTATGGCCATGAGTCACGAATCCTCAGAGGATATGCATATTTTTATACCCCTGTATATTACCAAGTGCTAGTTCTTGAACAGGTCAACTAGATTGATTCTATCTAGTATTTAGACATGCTGTCTTCGTCTCATGCTAAGTTGCCGGCTTGGCAATGGCGATCCGTCGTCTCTCATTGGTGGAGATGCGGAGTACTAGAGTCTCGCACTCCTCATTCATGATTCAAGACTCACTCTAGCTTTATTATCATCCATTTAATTTACCTGTCACTGGGCACAACGATGTTTTTAGATAAACAAATCTTCATTGACTACTATCTGCCATGAATTACCGATCTCTAATTTCTTACACTGCACTGGCAGTCTTCGTCGCGTCTATCTTACTATGGCTTCGCAGCTACCGCTCGCTCCCTGCCACAGTTTCAATATCAAACCACGCACAACAGCGAATCTACTGGTTTGCCTTGTAAGCCTCAGATCTCGAGTAAAATATGCGGTCAATGAAGAAAGCATCTCATTAATAACATTGACTATGTATATTTAGTGGTGATTCCTACTCGGCTACAGGTTTCGATATTAACTCTACACAACCTTCAGTATCAAACCCGATGGGAAATACTAATCCCAGTATGTCTCCTACTTAAGGCTTAAGTCTTAAGAGCTTAAAGTGATGGGTTTTCTAATATCATTGTGTTTAGATCCGGGCACGCAGAGCGGCGGCGATAACTGGATTGGCTATTTGACTACAAATTACAACAATAGTCTAGTTCTATCATACAGTCTAGCCATTGCCGGTGCAACAATTGATAATTCAATAGCCACCTGGGGTTTTGGTGATATGACTTCCCAAGTAGCCGCATTCCAGTCAAATTATGCCTCGAGACCAGCCTCCGGGGCTTGGACTGCGGATAATACCATTGCTTCGTTCTGGGTTGGAATCAACGAGTAAGTACTAACCTTTAGAGTGCCTTCTTGAAGCTATTGTTTTCAAGATACCTTTTTCTTTACCTTGGGGTACTAATAATGGAAGCGTTCACTATGGTTTCGCACACGATGACGACCCTTCTACCTTTGTATCAATATTGCTGCATAAATATCGACCGCTCGTCGAGCAAATTTATTCTGATGGGGTGCGAAAGTTCCTCTTTCTGAATTGTCCGCCCTCAACTCGGAGCTCGCAGGTGCACGAAGAAAATAATCTAGCAGAACAGTTCCAACGTCATGCCACGATGGTCACCGCGTACAATGATGGGTTGAAAGAGATGGTGCGCCAGTTCAGTGACGATCATAACGAAGTAAGTAATATTAACTAGCTCTTTTACCTACAAATGAGAATATAGACTGATCACCTGTATACGTATGGTGCAAATAGGCAACTGTCGTCTTGTATGACTCGTGGACTTTTATGACACGAGTCCTTGATAATCCGGCCGAGTATGGTTATCAAGATGCCACGTGCATGAATACCGATGGGTCCAGTTGTGTGTGGTGGAATAACTTGCATCCTGGCTGGACATATCACAAGTACCAGGCTGAAGATATGCTGGCCAGTCTTGCGCCTCTCGGGTGGTGATATCGTCCAAGATTCTCTGTCCGATGAGCAGTTAAAATGGCAGCGCCACAAATGTGCCACTGCCAGCTCACATTGCGAGTCAGTCCCTGTATGCTGAATAGCCGACTCGGCTGCTACTCGGCGCTTACATGCACCGCACTAGATGATAGTTTGGTACTTATGTGCTCAGAAAGTGGGCTAATATAGATTGCATTGCTTGCCTGGCTCTGGAGTAGACAGAGTGCTTACTGATTTTCAAGATTGTTGGCAAGATACCCCGTACTCAAGTATTAGCGTTTCTTTCCGCTACCAATGTCATCCGAGAATCGCGTTCCAATATAGGCAGCAGTACTTAGGGTTAGAGTGCAGAGTCGTCGGCCTCACGACGTAGATTGCATTGTCCCAAGATTTGGTCAAATCCTCAAGGAATGGGTGTACTCCGTACCGCATTTGCACCCCGACGAGCTCTACCTAGGTATTCGGCTGTAAAGTCTTATAGTTGTCATATTCTGTGGTCAAAGGTGAAATTTGAATATACTCAAGGGACTAGATGTTTGAAGCGTGACATATGATTTGTTTCAACCGGCCTTAAATGGTCGATGCCAATAGCTGTGCAGAGAGTCACAAATCAGTATGGCCACATGGAATCCTGACAGGAAACGTCTGGTGTTTGTTAACTGCGGAACATCCCGCACAAGATACCTAGCTAAGGAATTCCACTTTGTGCCGGTGGAGAACTCAAAAAGAGGAGAATGGGGGATCTTCGTGTCTTATCCGGCGTAAGTAGGAGCTGTCATTGGGCATTTTCCTCCGAACCGAAAATGCTCCCCATCAAGGGTCAGGAGAAAGTCGTATACACCGTACAGTGCTATAGTACGTAGTAACTATATTTAATCTTTAATTATAGTAAATGAAATACCTATGCTCTTGGGTGTAGAGTTTACTCCGATCACTCTCCGAACACGCTATGGAAAGCTCTCTAAGCAGACACCGTTGTACTTCTTGGGCTTTAACCAAGGTTGCTTTGTGACAGCTGTATATATCGGCGTGCGGAGTAATAGTAGATATGATAGCTACTGTAGTAGGGGTGGAAGATAGCTTTCTCACGGCATGAAGTCCGATCCGATTCTCAGAAAATAAACGTCGCATTTCCAGTGTATGTGTACCTAGGTATATATTCGGTTTTAAGAATGCCAGAAATTTCATCTCTCCAATAGAACCTTGCAGAAATCGTTGTTATTTCACGGCCTTAAAGATGAAGAAGGCTCTTGCTATCCTAACTGCCCTTGCGGGCCTATCATGGGCTAAGCATTCGGTCAAAACGGGCCTGGAGGTCCTGATCGAAAGCAACTACACCCAACTTGCTGGCCGGAAAGTGATTGTACTCACCAATCCAACAGGTATAACGCCTGAATTGGAGCTTGGTGTGGATGTCATGTTTAAGTCTGGTGCCGTCGATCTCGTAGGCGTCATGGGCCCGGAGCATGGATTTAGAGGAACGGCTCAGGCAGGAGGGTCGGAGGGGACTTTTGTTGATCCCGGGACGGGTCTGACTGTCTATGTGAGCTTTCCTTTTGGATAGGATTGGGGTGAAGCGAAACACTGATAGATTCACTTATTCACTCAGGATGCGTACAATGTCAACTCTAGCACTCTTGTCAGCTATATTACCGAATCCGGAGCGGACACTGTACTGTTTGACATACAAGATGTTGGCGCTCGATTTTATACATGTCAGTCTGACTACTTGTTATGGTGTCTGTGACTTCCATATTTCGTGAGCTAAGATAAAACAAAACAGATACCTGGGCAATGTACGATACAATGGTCGCTGCAGCCATAAGCAATGTTACCTTCATAGTTGTAGACCGACCAAATCCTATCACTGGTTTGAATTCGTTTGGTCCGGTACTCAATAAAAGCTATGCGTCTTATGTCGGACGGCGTCCTATCGCACAGTCGCACGGCATGACTTCAGGGGAACTGGCAAGGATGTTTGTCGGAGAGGAATGGATCAAGGAAAGCGCAAACGGTTCAGACCTACAGCTAGAGGTTATTCCAATGCAAGGATGGCAAAGATCAATGACATGGAAAGAGACTGGTCTGCCCTGGGTGATGCCAAGTCCAAGTATGTTATTTCCCCAAAGAGCAACATCAAATCATTTCTTACATGATATATGACAGATATGCCAACTCCAGATACAGCCTTGATATACCCAGGCGCCTGCATGTTTGAGGGTACCAGTATCTCTGAAGGACGTGGAACTACTCGACCTTTCGAGGTAAGTCTTCCACTAAAAGCTTCCAAAATTTTTAGTCTTCAGATAAACTAACTAGCTATAGTTACTCGGTGCCACATACACAAACGACTCATGGGTCAGCACAATGCGGTCCCTCAATATTCCTCACACCAACTTCCGTTCTGCCTGTTTCACCCCAACGACATCAAAGTTCGTTTCACAGACAGTTTGTGGTCTTCAGAGCTATATCTTCCTTGAGCACGCTCACGACTATGAAGAATTTGACCCAGTCTTCCTGGGTGTCTCGTTACTCTGGAGCGCTAAACACCTCTATACTGCTAGCGGTAATGATACAGGTTCTGGAAACACCGCGCAAAGCTTCCACTGGCTTTTCAATGGTGCCACGAAGACGGTGTACGATGTGGATGTGTTGACCGGTGGTTCCTTAGTCCGCGAAGGTATTGAAGCTGGACTCTCTCCCGATGAGATACGCTCGCAGTGGGAGGGCGATCTGCGGGAGTTTCGAAAGAAGCGGGCTTCTTACCTTCTGTACTAACGAGGTGATGAAATGAAATGATTGCTGGTATGAACACAGTAAATAATTTCCTGAAAAAGTCCTAATATAACAGACGTCGGAGATCATAGTGCTGTGTTGTTGTTTGGTAGTATTAGTGTAAAGAAATAATGTATGAAGATACTAATGTAAATATGAAAAGATATAGTGACATCAATGTATAGCCCATCCAAGATTACCTGCCTTATCGGTAGTCAACAAAACATATCATTTTCGAAAACAATCTACAGAGTACCTACCTAGGTAGGTAGTTGCATGGGCAGGCCATTAGTACTTGTCATGTGCTGTCATGTGCATATACTATGATATGGTTACATCCAATGATTGAACATACTTGATTTTTTGACTAGTAGGTGCTAGGTTAGATATTTGAAACCGAGACGGTGCTGTAGTAGGAGTTTAAGTATGTACAAGCCGACGATTAACTGTTTGTACATTTTTGTTAGAATAATTTCTTTTATGTACAATCCGCATAAGTCACATAGAAGATAAAGATCACAGAAAAGATAAAGTCCAAGCAAAGAAGGCTTGGTTAAACATAGATAAAGATGTTGCGGAACTAATTCAGCATACTTCTAGGGCCAAATCCCCCGTTTTACATGGGAGGGAATGATACATTCAATCCCAGACTCTCTGCAACCCAATATCCAACGGCCTCTCTGACAATATTAGTGTTCGACCACCTCCTTGAAGGATGAACGCGATTGCTGAAATGCAGGAACAAAACGTTGTACGCTCTGTCAATCACAAGAGTAGTTCCAGTATACCCTGTATGGCTGGCAGTCTGCAAACTCGCCATCGGGCCTGAAGTATAGTACTGGTTAAGCTCGAAGCCCAATCCATGCTCGTCTCCGGGAAAGCGGGTATTGAAGTTGGTGAAGATCAAATCGACGGCATTTTGGGAGAGAATGCGCTGACCGGCGTACGTGCCATTGTTCAGGATCATTTGGCAGAACACAGCTGTGTCACGGACAGTGGAGAAAAGGCCGGCATGACCCGATACACCATCCAAAGCCCAGGCGTTCTCGTCATGGACTGTACCGCGTATTGGTTGTGGACGTTGGGGCTCCTCGGGTCCAAGCACTGCGATTTGGAATTCTTGAGTGGCTGTACGAGGGTAGTTGGGGGTGCTGAATGTGAAACCTTCGATGTTTCCACGATTGAAGAAAGTCGATGTCATTCCGAGGGGTACCGTGTAATCGTAGATGAGATCATCCAGCTGACGACCCGTCACAGTCTCGATAACAATTGCCAGGGACATAAAGTTGAGATCGGAGTACAGATACGTGCTACCAGGTGGATTGATAATCTTCTGTGTCAAGATAGCATTGATACGTTCATCGTAGGTTGTATAGTTGGAAGAGAAGAGCGATGGCGACGGATCGGAATCGAATCCACTTGTATGAGTGAACAGTTCGAGGATGGTAATGTTCTCTTTCCCATTGCTAGCGAACAAGGGCACGTATGTCGCAACAGTTGCATTGAGGCTGATTCGACCAGCATCGAGCTCTCGAAGAGCAGCTACAGCGGTGAACAACTTTGTGAGACTTGCCATATCGTAGACGGTATCTACCGTGGCGTCTTCTTGAAGATACCAAGGTAGCTCGGTTCCGTTGACGTCGGCATAGAGGTTTCTCTTTCCCACGGCGAACTCGCTGACGATCACACCATTGCGAGCCACCAAAGTCGCGGATCCCGGCTCGATTGGATGAATTTGATTGTAGGAAAATCTTCCATAGTTGGCAGCTTGCGTGTAGGCACTGAGATTTTGGACCATCTGCCACAATGGCTCAGATAACATGCCCACCGATTCTGGTGGACCACGGACTAAGAAGTCATCGTGATGTCTTTCAGCAGATGCAAGCCCAACAGAGGCGAGTATCGTTGCAAGATGGTTAAGCCACGTAGCGGATCTCATGATGAATTCAACTGCAAGAGGGGTTGACCTTTAGATGTTCCTAGATTGCCAAGTTGCCAAGTCTGGGGGAGAGGGCTTTTTCTTGGACTTGTTGGCTAGTATTTATCTTATTTCTCTGCATTGATCCTGTGAAGATATCATGATTAGTTTCGGTTACGTACGGTGTAGTTGCAGCCAAAACCTTAGAACTAAAGCGTTTCGGCGAGACTAAATGTTGCTTTCTCCGAGAGAGATAACGACCACAGGATGCAAAGATAGTTGAGTACCTAAGTCATACTTCTTATCGTCATGTAACAATTAATCTCTCCGAGACTAATCATCGTCACCTTGTAATCTATAGGTATAATATGTCACTCTTATCAGTGGACTCAGCTCTATCGTTTGGTAGCTAGCTGTAGGATATCGGAGTGTTCGGACAAGGATGATAATTCTATCCATAATATCCATCATGATTCATCCACGAGCCCGTTACCTACATTAGCGCAAGCTAACGACGGATGGACCTCAGTAAACATTCATGTTGTGATCCTCTTGCTTGACTGCACTGCATCGGATGCATACTGTCCGAATGCAGGATCATAAGTATGTATGAGTCGAGAAGATCATTTACGTACCTACCTTCCTTGCATTTATATCTATATTATCGTGTCATGCGAGTAGAATGAGTTGTCACCAATTTCACTTGATCAATAGATTGATTGACTGGTAAGCAAGGGCAACGGCGGTGGTGCCGACTTTGCTTAGTTTGGGCTTCAAGTGAGGCAAGTTAGGGCATAACCCTACATCGCAGAAGCATCAATATTCAGCCACGAGCTAACAAGTAAACTAGTTTTCGTCAGAGCCTTGCGTGATCAACGAGGTTGCCTAGGTAGTCATTGTCCTACATATCCAGGGCCGCCCTTGTTCCTTGACTTAATAGGCATCGACATTAGGTATAAATACACTGTAGGTTCTTCAGCCAGATGAATGATTTACTTGCCCCTCACTACATAAGTAGAAATCAATCTCATCATCTCCAAGAATTTTCAATCCTTTTAACGAAGTCCTGACTATCCGCGCCTCTCTTACCTATACAATCACCGAGACTATGAGTAGCAAAGCCACATTTTGCGATCGGGTAGACACCTACCAGTCCGCCCTTCTCAGCCTCTTTAACGGCAAGCCCGAGGACACAGAAGCAGACCTGTCGAAATTACTTCATCCCTCTTTCACACAGCGAGATGACGAGACGACTCGCGACTTTGCCGGCTTTGTCGCTCACATTCGCCACGTTCGTGAGGTTCTGACTCCTGGCAGCGTCAACTTGACTGTCACCCAATTCCTGCGTGATGGAAACCAGTTGGCTGAGCGGCACAAATCGACCACGAAGATGCCGAATGGCAATGTTGCCGAGGCCGAAACCTTTCAGTTTGGAGAGCTTGCGGAAGACGGGCGCATTGTTTCCATTGTTGAAACTGTCAAACGTGCGAGCTGAAGGTCGCTTAGCAAGGGAGATGGAGGGTTCAGTTCGAGTTAGTGATGCGATATAACTATAGCTATTCCGGGAAATTTTTGGTTTCCGACATGGGAGCCCATGAATTTATAGTCTAAACACATGGAAGGAACTCTGCGTATAGCTATACCTAGGTACTGGAAGTGGAAGTGTTGACGTAGCAAACCAATGTTGGATGAGATTGGGATTGCGATGAATCTTTCGACCTCTTTTAAAGCTCAGTTTTGTTAGCGGCCAAGCTGTCAATTTCTTTTTTAGCTCAAAGAGTAAGTAATATTCAAATCGGAGAACGGTCCAAAGTTTAGATGTGACGCTCCACTATATCTCGTGTTTCTTCCTTTGGTGAGATCTTGAGACTTGAGTAGTTCTTGAGAAAACTGATAATCGTCTTTTCGGTTAGCGTGTCGGGGAATTTATGCCTCACTTCCAAGGCACCAACAAAGTACCTTTCGTTGCCGGGCCAACAATCAAAACTCCATCAGCCTTACACCCACCATCCACCATTTGTTGATTGCTGCAGCAGATTTTTTGCATTGCTTTGCTTTTCAACGTCTCCTTTCTTGCTGACTGGCCAGCTTTAAGTTTGATCTGGGATTTTCCGATTTATCGTTGGTCTCTTTCCTCCATCTTTGTTTGTCTATCCCCTTCGTCATTTGTTTATTGGCTTGCTTGCTTATACATAATAAACAGGAAACAGCTTTGTTACTCCATAGTCAACTGCCGATTTCCTACCCATTTCTACCTCGCAACCCCAACAGAACGCAAGCAAACCGTCTGTTCTACTTAACCTAGAGCCAAATCAAATCATCATGGACACCCAAACCCAGCCTCTCAGCGATCGTTCGACGAACACACATCTTCAGTCAACCACTTCTGCCCCACAAGACAACAACAAACCAGCCAACACCCAATACTCAATGGACTACCATCGACAGGTGCTCCAAGAGAAGATCAAAAATGGATCCGATCAGTACGTTCCACTGCAGCAGCGACAGCAGCAGCAGCATTGGCAAGGGAGCCGGTAAATCATCATCTTTGAGTTCTTTTTGCGCTTTTCTTTTTCTACGATCGCCTTTTTATCTTTATTGAATTATTTCAAAACGATAGACAAGGAAGAAGAAAAGAGAGAGAGAAAGAGAGAAGAGGGAGATTTTGCTTTACCTGCTCGTTTGGCCGTGCTTGTTGAATTGAATGAAATGCTGACATTTCCTTCTCTACCTCAAGGTCAAACAGTACGTCCTATGTCTCGCCATCGGATGACATTATGAGTCCCTGCACCAAGAAATTGAGTGATTTGAAAAGCAAGCGCTTTAAGAAGTATGTCTTTTCCCTCCCTTTCCTCCCTTTATTCTTCCCCCTTGCTGCATAGGATATATTCTGACAGTTGCTGCCCATAAGTGCTGGAAAACCATCCTCGCTATTCACCAAGCTTGGAAAGAAGAGCTTTGAACAGTCTTCTTCTGCGGCTGCAAAGGAGAACGAATAAGTTCATCTCGCTCTCTCACTTGTTTTGGCTTTGAGAGATTTGATGAAGAAGAAAACAAACAATGGCCACGGATGGATACGATACCCTTTTCCTTCTTTTTATTTTCCTTCTGGTTCTTTTGTTTTCGCTTTACATTCGATATGAAGATTTTTTCCTTTTTTTTTTCGAGGACAGATTGTTTTCCAGTCCGTGTATTAATTAATTGGGGCTACAAATTGGGAATTGGTATGGATACGGATATGCACGGTATTGGGTATGATGGTATTGACATAGACTTGATTAAAAATGGATTACTTGTGTGATACGTACTCCATAAGTAAGAAATGCTTGATTTAGACTTGCCGAGGCTCCGGCTATACCCCATACTCCGCTAAACCTAGGTACGGACCCGCAACTCTCGCTCAACATCATACCCCAACTACTTATTCACCCACTCGACATAGCCCTGGCGTATCTATTGCCTCACCAGATTTGTTGTTGCTGAAAGTTATAACTGAAAACGGATATAAATAAAAGTATATATTGCATATACAGCCATGCCTGCCTCCGCAAATATCCCAGCGATTGCCCAGGTGCATGTTAGTGAGCAAGCGAAGAAGACGCTTGATTTGGTCAGTTGTGCACTCTCTTATATTCAATGTGAACAATACTAATGAGCTAATCATATACAGGTCGAGGAATTCGTCGAGAAAGAATGCATCCCAGCCGACCCTCTCTTCTCGAAACAAATTGGCGAAGGAGAACAACGATGGAAGTCGCACCCGCCTATCTTGGAAGAACTGAAAGCCAAGGCCCGCAAGCTGGGCCTGTGGAATATGTTCTTACCCAAGAACCATTTCTCGCAGGGTGCTGGTTTTACTAACTTGGAATATGGATTGATGGCCGAGATTTTGGGCAAGAGTCGAGTGGCTTCTGAGGTGTGTTGTCTTTTGCTATTAGCGCGCGCGCCTCATGAAGAGGGGTGAAAGGATCTAATTGTGTGGCAAAATTGAAAAGGCTACCAATAATTCAGCTCCCGATACTGGCAATATGGAAGTTTTGGCCAAATATGGAAATGAAGCCCAGAAGAAGGAGTGGCTCACTCCATTATTGGAGGGTGAAATCCGCTCGGCTTTCTTGATGACGGAGCCAAATGTAGCATCGAGCGATGCCACAAATATTCAACTCAATGTTCGCCGTGAAGGTGATGAATATGTTCTTACTGGTCAGGTATGATAACGAAATTCCCAGTGCATATAATCCAACACTAAAAGCTGACGGAACGGCCATAAATAGAAATGGTGGTCTTCTGGAGCTGGCGATCCCCGTTGCAAGGTTTACCTTGTCATGGGGAAAACAGACCCCTCTAATCCCGACCCATACCGTCAGCAATCTGTCATTATTGTACCCGCTGGAACGCCAGGAATCACCGTACACAGAATGATGCACGTCTACGGATACGACGACGCACCACACGGACACGGACACATCACCTTCAAAAATGTCCGGGTCCCCGTCTCGAATCTCGTGCTCGGTGAAGGCCGCGGCTTTGAAATCATCCAGGGCCGTCTGGGGCCCGGTCGTATCCACCATGCTATGCGAGCCATCGGCTCCGCCGAGAGGGCCGTTGAATGGCTAATTACGCGTATCAATGACGAACGAAAAACCACATTTGGGAAGCAATTATCTTCTCACGGCGTGATCCTCGAATGGCTCGCTCGATCTCGCATTGAGATTGACGCCGCACGTCTCACTGTGCTCAACGCAGCCATGAAAATTGACCAGAACGACGCTCGTTCGGCTCTGAAAGAAATCGCAGAAGCCAAAGTCTTTGTCCCTACAATCACGCTGGCTGTTATTGATCGCGCAATCCAGGCTTTTGGCGCTGCTGGAATTTCGCAAGATACGCCCTTAGCCGCTATGTGGGCTAATGCTCGTACGTTACGCATAGTCGACGGCCCGGATGAAGTGCATTTGCAGCAGTTGGCGAAGCGCGAGAACAAGGCGAGAAAGGATGAACTAACCGCCAAGTTGCGTTGGCAGAGCGATCGGGCTGATCAGTTATTGCTAGCTAACGGGTTTCAAGCGAAGGCCAAGATGTAGTGTCATCAAAACGTGATATATAACTAGTTTGAACTTTGTGTATAGTGTGGGCTCTTCTCTATTTGGTGGCAAAAGAGTATTCATTATTCATTCCTAAATGGAAAATTATTCACAAGTTTCACGTATCCCTAGCCCCAATCGTCTCAAAGAAAGCATCCGCCAAATATGCACCGCTCAACTCCAGCGCACTGTCTCCTCCGATTCCAGGCCTTGCCAGAGCAGGCTTTTGTATTTCCTCATAGTAGCCTGCAATACCATCCCGATGCAGAATTTCACAGCACTGGTCCGCATAATGCCGGAAGCCCTGGATTGGCCAGGTGGGCTGGATTTGGAAGACAGCACCATGTTTGGCCATGCGCGAAGGATACTCTTTGATATCTTGAAAAGAATATCCGTTCCCTTCCCAGTCGTACGTGTTTGTGTAGCCATATCCGAACATGCGGTTCGGGTAGTGAAGCCGGACAGCGTTGTGGATTTCACTGACGATATTTTCATCTGTGTATGTGTCAGATATACATATTGTGAACAGACAACGGCACAATAGGATACGGCAACTCACCAGGGAAGTCCATTCGTGGCCATGAGAGATCACCAAAAGGCGCCGCAGCAAGACATCGCTCTATCGCAGCCTTGACTGACCATTTATACATATACTGACCTTGCAAACTGCGAGGTAACTCCCAATCAAAATATACATCCTTACCAAGTGTTTTTCGAGCTATTTCTCGCCTCTGTGCTAGTGACAATGCTGTTCCCGCCTTCGACATCTCTGTGCTGTAGACAAGGTATTGATCGTCACTACCGGCTTGGGATTTGACTGCCTCGTCAAAAGTCATGAGCCCAGCTGTCTGTGCCCACTGGTTTCTCACTACCACCGGATTGGTTTCTCCACTTTCAATCGCTCGCTGTATGGCTGCGGTGAAGGGCTCAATATCCTGCGCTGTTGCTCCGATGATATATTCGTGGTCCCGCGGGTCAATGCAGGAGGTGATGAATTCAGCTTTAATGCAGTCTGACCGAAGTAACAACATTGTATCTGCACTATTGAGTCCCAAAATTAGCTTCGACCATACCATACCACGAACCAGAGCTTAGAACATGATGGAAGAACACTTACCCCATAATATCAAACTGCATCCTCACAGCACAGAGTCGCGACTCATATTCCGAAATAGGAACCAAAGTCCGACCCTGGCCGATTGTAAACCGCTTCATACCAGAAGCCAAGTCATCGACATGGATCATTGCAACTCCAGCTTCCACAAATGCTTTTGCCATTTTGATAGTAGACGTCAATCCACCAAACCCCATGTCTCCGTCTGCAATTATGGGTGCCATGTAATCGACAAAGGGCATTTTGGATCTCTCTTCTCGAGTACGTGACATGCGGAGGTTTCGCTGCCGTTGGTCGTTCCACATCTGGGAATGGTAGATTTGATCAACGATTTTGGGTACGGTGTCCCATGGATAGTCAGCATGGTCAATGCCAGGCTCTCGGACGCGAATTGTGCCGCAGACAGCGCCTGAAACGTAGACTGTCTATTTTATAACTTATTTGTCTTATACTTTACTGCCACATGTGTTCATTTGGCGTTAAGATATAGGGCGTACCTGTTGGTATTTGGCCATCTGACCAATGACCACCGGATCCGTAGCACCGTACGTAAGCTCGTACGCTCCATTCCGTAGATGCTCCTGCAGTATGTTCCACAGCTTCATGGCCTGAGTGCTGGATGCATATTCCATGCGTTGACTATGTCGTAGCATTACCACTCGCCTGGCGCTATATGGCCTGGGTGATCTCAATTATTAGCACCATCCCTGTTTATGCCTGCAGCGATATATTAAAAGAAAAGGCAAGAGAAAGAAGAGCAAAGCAACCGTCTTAGCGCAGCATGTCGAGGAGTCTTCCACCACGCCTCAACTTCTGCAACCTCCTTCTCGAATGCTGCTTCTTCGGCGTCCAGGTCGATTTCTAGAATTGCCATTGTTGAGACACTTCTGACTAAGGAATCGCTACAAAAACAAAGATTGCAAGCATGTAGGTAGGGGTTTGCTTTTCTTTTCTTGAGCGTGAAAAGAGGGGAAAAAAGAACAGAAACCCCACTGATAGAGATAGAGGACTATTACCTAGATAGGAAACCAATTTAACTTCAGCGAGAAGAGCGGGGCCGCCGGGCCGGGAACCCGATCGCATAAATGGGCCAATCAGCGTTTTGCTATGTATATAGGTACGCGGCGAACACTCCAGACCGTGACACTACATGATTGCTGATCGGGAAGTTTGAAATAGGCGAGCGAGGAATTATGCATGTTGAGCCGATCAAATCGAATATAGGCATTAGGTAGGATCGTGGCGGGGCGAAGGCAATGGTAGAAGGTGTTTCCCTTGTTCGTTGGAATCCGTACGTTTCCTTCTCGTCTAAGAAGTATATATACAGGCATCTATGTATTTGACTATTCTATAGCTTGTTTATCCTACCTAGGTAAGTGACTGAACAGAAATGGCCCAAGGCTTGGAAGAAGAGCCTGCTAGCCCAGATATCATCTGCGGCCATTGATCAAAACGAGCATGATCTCAAAGAAACCAATCGGAAGGTATGTGGATTTACATAAATGTGGGTAATTGAGCGGAATCCTAAATAAATCAATTGCCAGATACTCCAAAGCCAAGAGCTAGCGTTCGAGGAACACCAAGCACGCGGTAACATTGTTAAACTCTTGAAATTAAAAGGGTTCGCAGTTACCCAACATGCATACGGGATAGGAACATGTTCGAAGCCGAATATGGATCCGGTGGTTGCTTGGTGGAGGATCCTGGAAAGTGCGGTGGTTGTTCAGGAAGTGTGGTAAGACTTTGATGACGACGAGGAGACGAAAAGATATAGTCGGTAATTATAGGATCTTGTAGAGAAATATAGAAGATATAGATTGTGCAGTACAATACAGGTCAACATAACTGATAATCATGGGGCTAGTTGTCTCTGTCCAGCAGACGCAGAAGAGCGACGAAAACGATCATCTTCACAAAACACCCGTCTCATAAACTCAACTCCGACTCTTAATCTCGTAGTCTGTTGCTTTTTCAGAACCCGTTCCAATGCAACCTTGGTACTTCTCCCATGCATCTTTTGCCGAATCCAGTCCTGATGGATTACATCCTTTGATTCCACCCCGGCAATGAACAATGGCCATTCAATGCGGTGGAATGAAGCCTCGTCTTTGTCTAGGCGTAAGGAGGAGAAGCTTCCACCAGTGTTGAACAGGCTGAGCGCAATAGACAGAATTTTATCGACAGATTCCTGTACAGTCGGAGGCGTGGGTACGTCAAGGGCCGGAAGTGTGCTGCGAAATAGGTATATACGCACGCCGTGATAAAAGGCCACGCTGAGGTCGGCATTAATATACGTCCGAGCCTGCTGGGACAAGGAATACGAAGACGTAGACGAAGGCGAAATTGTTGGCCGATCATTATCAGCCAGTGCAAAGACTGTGGCAAACCGAATTTTGATCGCGTTCAGTTCTCTGGAAAACTTGGCATCTCTTACTGGATCGTGACGGGTAAACATGAATTCTTTGTTCATATCTTCCAACAAGATGTTTAATTCGCTATTTAGTTTCAGAATAGCATAATTTTGTGTATCGTCGACCAGCTCCTGCGCAGGGTACTCTTCCGCCCAGTTCAGCATGGGAGCGTGTTTGCCCAGGTCATAGACTTGTGCCAGGCGCTGCTTGTTTATATTCAGGTACCGTGCAAATTCACCTCCGCAATGATAGAAGCCGTATTTTATGTCTTGATAATACAGACATATTAGCATCAGTGCAATCAAGCTCCGCTCTCTGGCTGACAGAAACTGAAGACCCCCCCCTTGTTCGGTGTTGCCTTGAGAGGACGGAGAAGTTGCTATTTCACAGACAGAGTCGAGCTTGTATCGCTGTACATGCTCAAGAGCACATCCACTGAGCTTTTTCAAAAACCCCACGTCAACATGGGTTGATTGCGTTTTGTACAAGTACAGAAACCAGAAGCAGATGAGAATCGCCAGATGTTTGGTGGCTCCTTCTTCATTATTGGCAATCTTATCAGAAAGAAGCTGTGTGCCATGCTGATAATGCCATTCGGCACTACGCCGTAGATGTCGGTTTTCACGGCGCCAACAGAGGTCTTTGAGTGACACTGCCATTAATAAATGCATGATCATGGGATCTGCCCATGCTATGTTTTTGATCATGCTAAGCGTTGACCATCTTGGATTTTTCAGTGTAAACGATGTCGAATATGCAGTCGAGTAATGGTCTAGAGCCTGGTGTTCGTATTTGGATATTAAAATTGAACATGGAAGAGATGTGTTGTAAGCTGACAAGGTGGAAGCCGCAGACAAGTCTGGGAGAAATAATGATGGACACGTTGTAATGAGATCCTGCAAGTCTTCGAGTATATCTTTGCTATAATTTTCATCGTAATTTTCATGGAGATTATTGAGGTTGCTGGAGAAAATGTTGAAGCCGGAGCTGGAAGACGAAGCTAGTGGACAACCAGACAAGCCAGAGTCAAAGACAGGCTGATCCTGGGCATTTCCGGTTGATCCAGAAGCAAGATTAGGCCCTTCTGTACTGTTGATTGAGTTGCTACATAGAGGCGGCCCACTAGCTGGCCATTCACACCCTACGTGAAGCCTGCTGCATCTCCCGCAAGTCGGATGCAGTTCATCGCATTTAACTTTTTTCGTCCTGCAAGTGTTACAGCCTAGCATAACGCGTTAGTTACTGTATTAGCAGCATGTTCAACCGCCAGAACGGTAGTATAGAGCATACCGGATCTGGAGCGGCGGCCGTGTCGATGAATGGGAGCATGATCAGCCATGTGGAGGGAATGGATAACGTTGAGATACGCTGTTCTGCATTGGAGTTGATTTGGGATGTTTAGCGATGCAGAAGGAGGATGGCAGACTTATCATCACGTCTCTATATAGTACTAGTATGTAGTATGGCATTGGCATATGCAATGTAAGCCGGTCGGATAAAGTAGCCAATCAGGAGCGCTGTAGATACACTATCAGAATTAGCTATCAGCCTCCCCGCCAATCGTAAAGCTAGACGTCCCTTAACCCCACTCTCGGTCTCCACAGCTGATTGTTAAATTTACCAGAAGTAGAAATGCTGTTCATTGGAACTTGCATGACATGGCATGGCTTGATTATGATGCTTGCTTCTAGTATCTCTCACCAATGAGCCCGGCAGCTATTAAAATGCCGTTGCATCCTCCATGCGCAATGGCTTCACATGCACTCTTCACGCCGTTACTATGTCTTCCTTGGAGACCAAAATGCCCAAAATGCCCCTTCCTGAGAAAAGCCAGGTATACAGTGGCGATGTCGAGATTGTAGAGCCGTCCGAGCGGCTAGATGTTGGTGCAGGCTATACTAGTCTGCTGAAGGATTGCCCTTATACTCGGGAAGAAGAGGTTGCACTACGATGGCGAATCGACCGTCGGATTCTGGCTATTCTGTTCTTCAATGTCATCTTAGCCAGCGTGGACAAAACTTCCACCTCCACGGGTGCTCTGTTAGTTTTTTATTCTTCGATATGTACACTTTTGTTATACTAATCTATTAATTTTCTTTTAGGTACGGCCTTAAAACCGACAACGATCTCACGGGAAATCGCTACTCGTGGGTTGGAAGTTCATTCTACTTCGGCTACCTCATTGCATCCATTCCGGCAGCATGGGCCATGCAGCGTTTCCCCATCGCCAAAGTCGTCGTTTCCTGCCAACTTGTATGGGGAATTCTTCTCTTGGGTATGGGGTTCCTGAGCAGCTGGCCTGGCCTTTTGACCACGCGCATCATCTTGGGTATGCTCGAAGCCCCCATCATTCCGGGTGCAGTGATCATGCTAGGAATGTGGTATCCGAGAAGAGATTTGGCTCTTCGTCTGGGATTTTTCTATACTGGCTTTGCCCAATTAATCACAGGACCGATCGGCTACGGGTGCGTTCTCCAATTTTTTTTTTAAGCCTATGCCCCCCCCCCCCCAAAAAACACAGTTGAATATTTTGATCTAATAGCATCCGGACCTTAGTGTCGGCTTTATAACAGGCACCTGGTTCAAACCATGGCGTGTATTCTTCTGGATCCTCGGGGGCATCACAATCATATGGGCCATCACAACTGCATTCCTCCTCCCCGACAGCCCCGTTAGCGCAAAGTTCCTCTCAGAGCGAGAGAAAGCCATTGCCGTTGAACGCATGCGAGCCGACCAATCCGGCATTGAGAACAAACTCTGGAAATGGGATCAGGTGCGCGAAGTACTCCTCGACCCCAAAACCTGGCTGTTGTTTCTCTTCAATATCTGGGTCAGCATCCCCAACGGCGGCCTGACCAATTTCACCCCGCTGATCGTGAACGGTCTTGGGTATTCGCCGCAGCGTGCTGCGCTGCTTACCATGCCAACCGGTATTATGGAAACTGTGTCCGCTGTTATGTGCAATGGGACTATCTACCTCGTCATTACCCGCTACAATTCCAAAATGCAACTCCGCGGCCTTGTTATTATACTCGGTCTCATTGCGGGAATGATAGCCGCCGTGTTTCTATATACCTTACCGCTTACCGCTCTCCATGCTCGACTTGGAGCGCTTTACGTCAGTTTTTTCTACCTCGGCCCATATATCGTGTCACTGGGGTTTATCACGCAGAACACGGCGGGGCACACAAAGAAAGTCGTGCTGAATGCGCTATGCTTCGTCTCCAACTGCGTCAGTAATATCATCGGCCCACAGTTCTTCAAGACTAATCAAGCGCCTCTCTACCCTTTGGGGATGGGTGCTATTCTGGGCAGTTATGTTCTGAGTATTTTCACAATGGCTTTGTATATGGCGTATTGCTGGAATGAGAATAGAAAGAGAGACAGGGCTGCAGAGGCTGCTGGCCTTGAGGAGGAGTCTTTGCATGTCCATCCGGATACGGATTTCAAAGATTTGACTGACAAACAGAATCCGCATTTCAGATATGTATGGTAGAATGCTTCATTAAATTACACATCATGAGTCTTGGGATGGGATTGGATATATGTATCTAGGTACCTACGCAGCTCCGTGATTCGTAGAAAGTTTTAACGCGAAGTTTCATTAGTTTTCAACGAAAGGTATAATGTCTGAAAAAAACTTATCTCTAACATACTTAAAGCTTTGGCCCTCGAACAAAAAGACAAACACAGAAAGGAAGGCAAAGACAACGGTCTTATCGTCCAAACGCCAGGTATCATGCCCACACCGCGATAGGTATATAAAGATCCGAAATTCAAATACGAGGGCAAGTACTAAAAAGAAAAAAAAAAAAAAAAAGAAAGGAAAAGGAAGAAAGGAAGCATGAATAATTAATCCAATGATAAGGGACAAGTATGGTTGCATGTACAGTTAGAATCCTGTCTGACGAGACATCGTGTGACGGCCCAGCGTCTCTACCCGGTAACCCAATTTCTCCATTTCTGGCACATCTAATACTCCACGACCGTCGAATATCCATTTTGGATCTTTCATGCCATAAGCAATACGTGCCCATTCGACTGGTTCGTTTGAAACGGTTCCTCGCAACTTGGTTGATTGACAGTCTGGGCAGTCCTCGGCGCAGATAGGCGATTGACCAGGCCGGTAACAAAAGCGGCTCCCTTCAATTACCAGCTCTTCTTCCTGTGTTCTAGTCATAGGTTGCACAGCTCGAACGGTGCTTTCATAATAGGTGATATTGCTCGTTTTAGCAGAAACGCCAATGGTCGTTTTGATAAATTGCTTCGCGGGGGATTGACGAAACGGGTCCGAGTCATTAATGACAACCACAGCATTTGCTTGTTGGCACGCCTGATAAGCGTCCGAATAAACGTGGACTCTTTCACGGTTTGTGGCATCAAGGACTGGCTCAAGCTCACTCATGATGTCCTCTGAGAGACAGCACGGGTCGAAAATCGCAATCTCTGCCGGTCTCTCCTGCAGCAATACTCGAATAACATCCACTGCCAGTGACTCACGCGTATCACCGGTGTTTTTCTTGAACGCGAATCCGAGAATAGCGATTTTCTTGCCGACTAGATTCTCTTCCATGCGCTGGATAACCTTGTGGGCAAATCGGTCTCGCTGCCACTCGTTCATCGAGTTGACTTGGCTCCAATAGTGTGCTACCTCGGGCAACCCCAGCGACTCGGAAAGGTACGTTAAACTGGCAATATCTTTGCGGAAACATGAGCCACCGAACCCCAGGCCAGCCTTGAGGAACTGTGGACCAATTCGAGGGTCGAGGCCAGCGGATTTGGCAATCTCATCAATATCCGCTCCTGTTCGATCACAGATAGCACTGATCGAATTGATGCTGCTTATACGCTGAGCCAACATTGCGTTACTGACTAGTTTAGCCAGCTCAGACGACCAGGCATCGATTTCCAGAATCCGGGGACGAGGAACCCAGGCAGCATAGACATTGGCGAGAGCCTCTGCAGCCCGTCGCCCCGAAGGCGTCTTGGCTGATCCAATGAGCACGCGGTCAGGCTGCATTAAGTTGCGCACCGCAGAACCCTCAGAAAGGAATTCAGGATTGGACAGAATTTCAAAATCTACACCAGGGCGGACTTCATCAAGCTGTAGTTCGGCTTAGTGAGTTGAAGCTAGCCTGTAACAGAGTTCCGGGCAATGGTGCTTACCATTTTCCGCACGCGCTGGGCAGTACCACATGGAACGGTGCTTTTCTCAACAATAATCGTGCCCGGTCTTGCATACAATGCCACTTCTTTGGCTGCTGCGTCGAAAGTTGTCATGTTTGTCGCGCGGCCGGAACCAATACCAAATGTTTTTGTGGGCGTGTTCACGGCCAGCATGACCATATCGGCTCTAGCCAAACTGGTCTGCGAATCGGTGGTGAAGAATAAGTTTGGGATGTGATCTGTTGGAGTGCTTTGGTTTGGTGTGTCTGCAGTGGCCCGTAAATAGGTGCTAGCACCATCGCGGCTCACTCTAACAATATCAAGGAGACCCGACTCATAGATAGGAAGGTGAGGTGAGTTCCACCGACGCACGCGCCGCGGGTCTTTATCAAGCACATCCACACGGATATGGGGGTTATGCAAAGCGATGACTGCGGCTGTTGGACCGCCTATTTGAAGAGGATCAGTTTATGGACACAGCATAATCTTCCCGACAAAGATTGGGTTTTCAGTCCGGGTGAGAGAAAAGATTGTAACGTACCAACATAACCAGCTCCCACCACGGCAATGTGTCTTACTGGTTTAGAAAACAGAAGCTCGTGTTGACTCGCGCCGATGTGTTGGAAGGGCAGTCTTTTCGTCGGAAGCACATTGGTTGCGGACTTCTGGCTGCTCAGGTAGTTGGCAAGTGGCGTCTCCAGAACATCCTCTACACAAGCAGCCTCAAGCATTGGGCTTATACTCTCAGGTGTAGTAGGACCAGTGGAGTCATCGCAGGAGCTGTCATCCGTTGTCGTGGCAGGCGAGGTGGAAAGGAAATCCATGTTTTCTGAATAGTCGAAAGAATCAGAATCCATGGAGGTGTTGCTGCAATGAATTGGCATTGACTTGAAGCTATAGAGGGGGCCGCGCGGCTGTCTTATCGTGTACAGACTGCTTGTTGACCGGATAGCGTTTACACTCGTATCAACACAGACGACACCAGAGAGACCAGGACAGGCTCATTGAAGCGGAACAGAGTGAAGAAGAGGGGAAAAGAAAGAAAAGAAGAAATAAAAATAATAGCCGGCGTGCGTGCAAAAGCCTCGTTAGCCAAAAACAGCTAGCATTGGAGGACGGAAGGGGGAGTCCAACCGCAGCAGAGTCGCACGCGATAGCCTGATGCCAAATGGGAGGGCAGCGAGGCTGAGCACGGGGGCTGGATGATTTGCCCTTGTCTTAAGAGAGGGCGAGGGATATGGTGGTTTCTGCAGACGCTGCTTTAGGTAGTTGTTGAGAGCTGGGCGGCCAATCCGCCGCAGTCACGGGATTGGCGAACGCAGGCGCTCCTTCCCTCTGTGCCAGCCAGAGCCCAGAGGAAAGGGCGCACCTGCCTGAGATGAAAGAATCTCTGAACGGGTTCGCGAAGGGAAGGAGCCGTCGAGTGCGAACCGCGCATTATCGCACGCCCTGTGCTTCCAGCGCTCCCATTGGCTGAGCGCTCCCACAGCGACAGTGGGGCGCTGGCCCGAAGGAAGCTACGATAAGCCGCCGATAAGGAAACAGCCCCCCCACGTGCACGGACGAGCTGCTTCTCTTCTCTTAGTTCCTCTACCAGAGTAACTCAACCCTCACAACTCAACAACCGTCCAATCTGGTATATTCTTGTGTGCACGCACTCGGAGGGCTCGTTGCACCTGACTGCGAATCCCGAAGTCATAAGCCATACCTGAGATTGCGCGTGAGCGATTGCCTGCGCGCGTGTGTGGTTGCAAATGTGAATGTGTGTGCCATGGTATTAAGGCAGACTTTGGCGATTGCGGAGTCCCGTGGTTTATTTCGGTCCTCTGCCCCTCACCTACTGCTATAAGAGTATTCCCTTCGAGAGCCAAGGGCCATTTGGGAGCACATCGAGCATCGAGCAGCCAGCCCAACAGCACCAACTCGCACCGGAATGGCAGTACTGAAAGGCGCCTTAGGGCCCCGCGATGAATTCCCAGTGGCACTCAAGGGAAAGCGCATTCTTCTGGCCACCGAGTCACTCGGCCCCGTCAATGGCGTCAGTCGCACAACGGGAATGCTGATCGAGTATCTCAGGGCCAACGGTGTCGACTTGGCTGTTGTTGCTCCTCGCTATGAAACGAAAGGACGGACTCTTCAAAAGCCAGCAGCACCATCCCATTCTCGAGCAGGATCCGAAGTGCGGTTGCACGGCTATCCGCTACCGTATAATCCTGATTTGACCGTGGTTTACCCCTTCCGTTTTGATCGTCTCTGCCACCGCACGTTTCAGCCGGATATTGTGTACCTAGCTAGCCCAGCCTCAGTGGGATACCAATTCCTATGGCAGATCCGCCAGTTGCAAAAGCCACCCGTCGTTGTGCTCAACTACCAGACCGATCTTGCTGCATATTCTTCCATTCTGCTTCCGGGTGCAATGGGACGCTTCGGCACGTGGTTAGTGAATCGAGTGCAGGGGTTCCTGTTCAACCACCCTTCCGTTGATACAATCTTCTATCCTTGCTCAGATGTTCGGTCATATCTTGAAGAGGCCGGGGCGCCATCGAATCGTCTAGTTCAACTCGGTCGAGGCGTCGATACCGTGTCGTTTAATCCTAAGCATCGTGATGAAGCGTATCGTCGGCAGCTCGCTCCCAACGGCGAAATAATTCTAGCGTATACGTGTCGTTTAGCTCCCGAGAAAGGGTTTGAGTTTCTGGCCGAGGCAGCCATTGAATTTGCAAAGAAGGGTCTGCACTATAAACTCCTAATTGTGGGAGGAAACAGGAATCCAGCTGTCGAAGCTGATGTACGCAAGCTTTTTGCGCCTGTTCGAGAACATGTCATCTTTACCGGTTTCCTGGGTGGCGAAAACCTCGCCAGAGCCTATGCAGCGGCTGATATCTTCTTGCACTGCTCTATCACAGAAACTTTTGGACTGGTCGTTCTGGAATCGATGGCAAGCGGTGTTCCAGTTATTGCGCGCAACCAAGGAGGACCGTCAGATATCGTTAAACACGGAAAGACGGGATACCTAGTCGCCCCTGATGATCTCGATGAATTCGTCCGATTGACAGTACAACTTGCTCGGGACTCTGACCTCCGTAAGAGCCTCGCAACGAATGCTCGGGCCTTTGCGGACGAAACCACATGGGAGAAAATAAACCGTCGGGTAGCCTGGCATCTTGTGGAGGCATTAGAAAATCACAGCCGACGTTTAGAGTTGAAGAGATTGCAGCGGCCCATCCGCAACTGGATTAGCACTCGGTATTCCGAATTCGAAGCCGATATTGTGTGGCCCCTAATTGAGCAAGTGCGAGTTAATGCCGCCATTGCTTTCGTGTTCTTTATGTGGATGATTGCAGTGATTCCGTTGATTTTGCATGGGAGTCGGATGTTCAATTTCCTACAGACTATACCCCTTATGTTCCAGCAGGCGCAGAGCAGTCGTTTATTGCGATGATTTCATGTTACTTGATTTCTAGGTTCAACTCGTTCTGTTATTGCTTAGCTTCTGGGCGGCACGATAGACGCGATGTCATTGGTTGGTTTAGATCACGTGGCGATACATACATAAGGCCTTATCACCAGATCAGCCAGTTGTCGCCTTATTATTTTCGACTTTCGATGAATTGATGATGTACGTACATAGATAGCACTTGACGTGACAGTATATAGACATTCACAAGAAACCCCATAATTAATCTGGACAAACGTTTCCTGAATATTCAAATGCATCACAGAATATCTCTAACCATGAAAATTCCATCCCCAAAGAATAACTACTCGACTCGCGAGGGACTTTTGCCTTTTATTCACCCAAAGCCCCAAATCAATCAAACATAATCATCAGTCCCCGAGAGGAATGCTGCAGGCTTCCCCTTGCCCTTGTGCGTTCTCTTCCCGCCCTTGAAATGCTTCTTCGAAGAAGCCAAACGCCCCACCTCCGATGGATCAATATTCTTCTCCAAAGCAATCATCATCTTCTCCTTGCGGCCCGTAAGCTGTTTCGCTTTCCCTTGTTCCGAGTACTTGTGGTTAAATGGCATGGCCATGTAGTGTCCAGCACCGGTAGCGCCGGGTCCGAAAAAGCCCTTGTCGAGATGGCGAGAGCGATTGCCCGTTTCTTCTACGAATGTCGCCGATGACGGTGCAAGGGAGGAGAGTCCTGTTACGGAGCTTAATTCGGAGGTATTATCGTCGAAACCTTCGCCCGTAGTAGCAGTAGCAGCAGCCGCCGCCTTGAGTAGTTGAGTGCGTCTCCTTTCTGGAAGATGTGCGAGATTGTATAGATCGCGGTTGAACTCGGCAGGGTCAATGATTGGGCTGCCTTCACTGTCTTCGTTGTTTGCATTCGAAGGTGCCGGGGGCGGATGGCAGTAGAGTAGTTTCCCATTGACATAATCCTTCAAGACATATCGTGCAGCTCGAGACTCATCGGGCTGACCTTGACCGGTAGTTGCGAAACCGCGAGCTCTGGCATAGGCACGTAGAAGGTCATTTGCCGTTGGTGCTCCAGTGCCGCCTTCCTCGATAGGTCGGGTATGGATTTTCATGCCGTACACAGCCTCCAAAAAGTGTTTCGGAATGCGTTGTGCCACCAGGCCCGCCGGACCGGTGTACTCACGCAATTGATCAATGGGGAGCACACCGTTCACGACCAGTTCGGCTTTAGTGCTGGCAAAGTTCGGAAATACTAAACCAGGGCAATCACATAGCAGAAGGTTGGGTGACAGATAGAGGGTCTGGAAATGCTTCGTTTTACCGGGGGTTGCTGAAACAGATACCTTCTTGGATCCAAGTAGTGCGTTGATAGTGCTTGACTTTCCGACGTTGGGGTAA
Organism: Trichocomaceae sp. PYS4502; assembly: GCA_023625875.1. Lineage (NCBI taxonomy): Eukaryota > Fungi > Ascomycota > Eurotiomycetes > Eurotiales > Trichocomaceae > Trichocomaceae sp. PYS4502. The sequence goes on from JAMAFX010000047.1 coordinate 61,488, forward strand.
CCGACAAGGCCGATGATAGTCTTGTCCTTCTGTGGTTTATCAGAGTCCCCACTAGATTCGCCCGGTTGAGGCGCATTTGCAAGGAATAGTTCCTCTAACTCCTCAACGTCGAGAATTCTGGTCCTCAGATCGCTGGGGGCCTTTGTCGACTGCAAGTCTTTCCGTGCCTCTTTATCTAGTTCTTCCTCGCTCGACCACTCTTCATCAGCGAGTTTCTGATCTTGAATGTCCATTTTTCGCTGTGTCTCTTCTGCTAAATCGTTGTCTTCGTAGCCTGAGTTTTCTTCCTCATCCTCCTCTTCTAATAGACGTGCCTCGTTTCGCTCCTTGGCCAGATGGGCCGAGAAGAAACGATAGCTAATTCCATGCTCCTCAAAATAGTCGGCCCACAACTCTCGTTGTTCTAGTGTCATCATATCCGCCTTATTCACGAGTAGAAGATTTCGCTTCTTAGGGTCTACCTCCTTCACGTACTTCTCCAAATCCTCCGAACGAAAGAGTAACGGGTTCCTTGCGTCAACGATTTGCACGACCAAGTCCGAGCGCTCAATAACACGCCATAGCTGTCTCCAAACCTCCAGATTCCGTTCAAAGGGAGTCATCAAAAGGTCATTATTCTCTTGCAACTCAGCGAGTCCTCTCCTCCATTCGAGCAGTGACTGTCTCTCCATGGAATCCAGTTTCTCAGTTGTTGTATGTTCATCCCACTTCGGCCGTCTCGGGATAGTCAGCCGTTCTTTATTTTTCTGCTGTTTCTTTACAGCAAATCGTTCCTCTGCTGCCGATAGAAGAAACGGGTTTTTCTGATCGGCGTGTATAATCTTAACGTTATTAATCTTCTCCGCTGTGAAATCCGTATCTGCCAATTCGGCTGTGCTTAAGAATTCGTCGAGCGCCGCTTGCTCGGTAATACTTCGCATTTTCACCCATGATGCTTCCTTGGCTGCGTTCGTAATATATGTCTCGCCGTTTGTATTCTTTCTTGCAATGGAGGCATTGTGAGACACTTTCTTCTGTGATGATGCTTTGCCCTTTCCGAATCGATCGTTCATAAGGCTGTTGCCCAGTCCCACGGAGTTTTTGGATTTTGCGAGCACCATGGTGACGGTCCCGGGTTAGTCAAGTTGATATCCTAGTGAAATATTCGTAGAAAGTACAAAAAGAGAATCATAAAAAAGATTTTGTAGATGCCACTAGTTACAAATTGTGGCGTTGAATTTCTAATACAAAAAATTCCCCGCTTCGCTTTGGATAAGATAGCCTGCTTAGTCACCCGCGATTTCGCCTAATCCAGGCACTCGATAAGATATGGGGCACGTGACTGATATCAAATTTCTGCCCACTTTAATCTTCAAAAAAGTGAGGGTCCGAAAGCAGCACGCTTATATCGAACGCCCATGAGAGCCCTGGTCAAGCAGATACAGGATTTGCGTCATCTGGGCATCGAAGACAGCAAAATTGCATTGCGACTGAACTACTCTTTTAATTCTTCACGGTTTCAATCAAGGCTAAATCTTCAAGATGCCTCCCACTCGACAGTGGATGTAAGTTTTAAGCCTAATCCATCTAATCCGATGTCTTAATATTTCTTTAGCTAACCGAAGTTGATTACAGCAACAAAAAGAACGCATCGACGTACCAGCTCTTCCATAGATCCCAGCAAGATCCGTTAATACATGACCCGAATGCGGAGGATAGGGTGCTTCACCAGGTCTCTGGAGCGAAGCAAGGGCCAGCGCTTTCAACCACTGCCTCCTCGGCGTCCCATAAAACATCCCGAAATTTAACAGAATTAGAGAGCGAATTTAACGCGGCAAATATTCGCAAAAATGAAGGCGAGGCTGCTAACTACGGAATCTACTTTGATGATTCCAAATACGATTACATGCAGCATCTACGAGAGCTAGGCACTGCTGGTGGAAATTCATATTTTGTTGAGGCTGCTCCAAGCAAAGGAAAGGGCAAAGGAAAAACAGTGAAACTGGAGGATGCTCTGCGAGATGTTTCTATTGATGATTCTTGTAGCGAACTTGGAGGGGGAGCTGCTGCAAGTGTTTACGGTTCTGAATATACCCGGTCGACGGCATCATCTTATGTGAGGAAGCCGACGTATCAAGATCAGCAGGATGTGCCAGATGCAATTGCCGGGTTCAAGCCGAACATGGACCCCCGACTTCGAGAAGCTCTGGAGGCTCTTGATGATGAAGCTTTCGTGGACGATGAGGATGATCAGGATATATTTGGTGAACTCACGCGCAATGCTGAAGAGCTGGACCCTGGAGAATTTGAGGATACATTATTCGATCAAGAAGAAGATGATGGCTGGGAGTCGGATGCCACAGAGAAGGCATTTCCTCAATCAACGGATGGAAAGAAAGCCGTCCAAGCAGATCTCGAAGAACACGTTGCTCAAGAACATGATCCATCTGAGATGCCTGATCACAATAGACCAGTACCCGACATTGCACCGGAGAATTCTGAATGGATACGCGAGTTCTCAAAGTTTAAGAAGGATGCTAAAGCCTCGAATACATCAACTCCATTACCTGAGGGCGAAGGAGCCACTGAAAGACACACAACTGCGTCTACGATGTTCACAGTCGGAGGCACGCCGATCCGTAAAAAGAAGCGCAAGGGAGCAATGACCAATCCCTCTGCGTATTCCATGACATCCTCGTCTCTTGCCAGGACGGAGGGACTACGACTGTTGGACGACCGGTTTGAGAAGGTCGAAGCTCTCTATGCTCTTGATGAAGAAGGCGAATATGACGACGCCAGCTTTGCTGATGGTGCTTCTATGGTCAGTGGCATGACAGGCATGACCGGAATGACTGGCATGTCTCCCGCCTCTTCTCAAGCACCTAGTCTAGTTTCGAGAGGAGATTACGGTGACGTTCCTTTACGAAGTGATTTCGATACTGTCATGGACGACTTCTTGTCTGGCTGGCAAGATCGGAGCAAGCAAACGAAGCGGAAAGGTGCCAAAGCTAAGAGAGGTAAAAATGGCAATGAGGCACTGGGCATTGCAATGCTGGATGAAATAAGGCAGGGTTTGGGACCTGCTCGCGTGTCTGCTCGCGGAAAAGTATAGTTTTATAACGAAAAGCGTACATATAGTTAATAGTTGACGATTAATGCATTGTTCGTTTGCTCCTTCGACCAATTTTGGCCCGTATACCTATCTATACACATTTCTTAGATCTATAAAGTATTTACATTAGTATAGTACAATGCTTTTTATATAAAGCATATCACAACGCGCCGCCGACTTTCTCCACGATCCACATCGCGAGTCGCACCTTCCATCCAACTCTACGTTCTGTCCTGCGAAGATCCTCTCTTGAGACAGGGTTTGAATTCTCCTGTAGCCATTCCGTCTCCTCATGCAGGCGCTGCTTCAGCTTGTCGTCAGTTGTGACAACTAAAGCCCCAACTTCCAAGTCAAGACTATAGCTTCGTTTGGTGTAGTTACTGCTTCCAACAAAAGTCAGACTTGGATATTTTTCATTCGGTAATGTGATCCAAAGCCCCTTGGCATGATAAGTCCAGCCACCTGATTCTCCGACGGTGCCCCTGCGCCACTCCCTCAGTTGAATGGAGTGTGTTCGCTGAGCATCAGCAACGCGATCCAAAAATCGCGCTGATAAGTGAGTATATGCAGCTGGTAGCATACCGGATACCCCCGGTGAGCCATAGAAACCGTTAGCCCATGGTGATGCAGTGAGGACGGTGCCTTGTGTTTTGATAGCAGGTTGCTGTGCTGTGGGTATTTGAGAGGTACTCTCTATGAGTAAAGACGAAAGTGTGGGATGGATGTTAAAATAGCCAGCAGTAAAAAGCCAGTGTGAATTTCTGAATGCTGGAGAGCTCGTAAGCAAACGAAGAATGCTCGTGACGGCGCGAAATTCGGTAGATGTATCAGGCTTTAGCAATGGAGTTAGCTGCGCGACTGGGTATACAAGGGTCTTCCCTGTTGTAGGTATAGTTGTGTCTTTTTCGTGAGATATTGGTTGAATCAAGGAATGCAAAGCTGAAGTGGATTTCAATATAAACCCTTCTGGGTCGTCTAGAGGCGAGTGTGCGCTATTAGATGAAGGCCATACCAGTTCATAGCCGGCGACGTTTTTAGCATTTGGGAGGACTTGAAAACTCAGGCGACAAACTGCATTATGAATTTTGCCGTAGTAGTCAGTTAATTCCGTAGAGTTGAAGACATGGTATCGGTCAACACGGTTTGTGAAATAGTCCTCCGATAAATTTGCCCTGAACAGTAATACCACAGTTAGCATTGATATCCAATAAGACAAAGGGACTCCTAGCTACTCAAGTACGCACCCGGATAAAATGATCTCATCATCGATGCCATATAATTTCATATGCTGAAGCCCCCATCCCTCATTTATACGACGCGGTACGTACTTCTTCCGCAAGCCGGTCAGATTGGGTGTGTGAAACATACGAATTTCAACTCTCTCTGGGCCATGCTCCTCAACCAAGCGTGCAAGGAGTGAAGCGGATGAAGGATCCGGCGTCTCTCGAGTGCCTCGCAAGCAATCGGTAAGAATTGAAACATGAAGCTCGGGATTATAACGCAATGCTTGATTCAAAGTATCGACTAGCTCGTTTTCCGTCTTTCCAATGTATAGAGTTGATAAGTATATTCGTCGTCTTGCATTTCTGATTTTGTGCTGAATCAATCGATAGTTAATCATGAGTTCAGTTAAATCAAGTGTGTCAACCAACCTTGAGTGCTTCATAAAAGGAGCTAGGTGAATCTAGAATCGTAATTTTTGACGCTGGTACCTCGAATCGAGGGGCAATTCGATCTAGCTCAGTTGTAAGTCCTCCCAGAGGAGACGCCGAAGACGTTCCAGGCGCACTAGGGCTGTTGTAGACAGAGAACTTGCGGGCATTGACCTGTCTCCGGATGACAGTTCTCCTGCAAGTACACCGGACAGCGTGTTCGCCAACACGTTTAAACATTCTATAGACAACCCTTTATTATCTTCATTTGGCCATAAATATTCTATCCAAGCCCGGCGAGAGAACACGGAGAGAGCAATGCAAACATTGCAAACACCACGAGACGCTATGCCGGAAACTGCCGCCCGCAAGCCGGCATCGACGACATCGTTCAACCTCACTCCGCTTGCTGTTACTTCTTGGAATCAGACGACAAAGTCGCTCATCTGTCACAATGTCGACAATTACTCGTACATTTAGGAACTTGTGGAGGATTGGGTTCAAGGTAAGGGTGCCAATGCTTACTGTGTCGTTTGAAACCGGCGTGCTAACAGAATCCTTCTTTTTAGGAATATGGCCACCAAATGCAGGTAAGTTCCAGCATATGCGACTGCCCCCGGTTTCCGGTGAGAACTTGTTTAGCTCATATCGGTGAATGGAATATAGTATATTGGTCAGTACCCATAGAATATCCACATGCCACATGCCTATAGTTATTGACGTTCAATTGCAGGTGACACCAAAGCCGGAACCTTGATCGCAACCGACCGTTTCGGAAACAAATACTACGAAAACCTTGAGGAGGAGCTTCCGCGTGAGTTATAATGGAGTGGAAACAGTGGAAAGATAATATCCTGACAAATATGGCACAGTTCGTACTCGATGGGTCGACTACAAGGAAAAGGAATTTGATCCCTCTCAGATAGAGCCTGGCTGGTAAAATATCCTGTCCCACAACATACCTAACGCACCTTGAGCGATATGAATTGACTTTCGCGAAACAGGCATGCATGGATATCGTACATGGTTGACGCTCCTCCAACAACCGACAAAATCATGCAAACCGGTGTGCGCACATGGGAATTGCCAGAACATCGCGCAAACGTGACCCTGTCTCGCGGTGCTTTCAAAACATACTCCACGTAAGTTTGTTATCTGCTTGTTGAAAGATAAAATAAACTAACATATGATTATAAAGCGTACGCCCCAAGTACTCTGCTTGGCAGCCAGTTGCCGCTTCTCGATAGATTTAACTCAATGACACACTTGCTTTTTTGTGCACTTAGTATGCTTGATATGCAAAGGGCATTATTATTGCTGTAAATAAACCCCTATCCGTGCGCGATGTATGTTATAACCAGTCGTTCACCAAATCAAAGCTTTGATTGATATAAGTTCAAAATGGCATTTCTATATTGCTTGAAAATTACTGAAATATGCTGTATATATGTACAAAAGTTACCTTTTTAAAGAACATATCCTCCGGATCCCAAATTCCACCAATGTCTAATGGGCTTTGCGTCCTCGAGTTCAATACACCACCACAAAATCTCCTTGGCCTTTTCTATTTGTGAACCTGCCTCATGCGCTCGGGATAAGGTGAACCAAGCTTCCGAGTTATCCCAAGCTGCTCCAGTTTTCGTCAACATAGAGACAAGCCCATAGGCACGATCTCGTGCAGCTAGTCGACTTAAATACCCTGGCTTGTCAACATCGTTGGGCGGGCTGGAGGGCTTCTTCGTTTCCACACTAGAAACTGACGATGTATTCGTGTCAGTTTCGCCTGGTTCAGATTCTGGAAATGTTTCTGAACCGTTATCATGTGAGTGAGCTTTATGCTCGAAGAGCGATGACTTTGCAACATCCGCGTCAAGTTGAGACTTCAATGGCTCTAGTGGGATCTTTTCTTCCCAAATATCCAGAAGCAAATTTGATAACCCAATTGTCGCTTTAGGGTGGTCTGGGTAGCGTGTAATGGCTTCTTCGTAGTATTGCATGGCTTCTTGGAACAAAGACTGCGCCTGTGACAGTGCTCCCTTCTCTGCATAGACATCGCCCCACAACTCCTCAGCGCTTTTAGTTACACCGAATATACGCTGGTCGAAGGCACGGGCTGAAGATTCCTGGGCAGCTACAAGAGCTTCGAAAGCGTTGACCTGTTTTGATGCTTCTTCACAAGCTTCACGGGCGTCTTCAAACAGGGAAGCTCGACGATACAAGCCCGATATGAGAAGCCACACTTTGACTAGGATCGAGAGGGCGTGCTTTTGAGTTTGGAGAGTAGGAAATATCATAAGAGCGTTTGTGGGAGAATCAAAACGATGAACAGTTGGCAAACGGACATCCTGTTCCGGGGGTTGCTTTGTATGGCCTGCTGGAAGAGATTGATGCTTGGGATGTATGTTGTGGGCGACGGGCGGTAATTGCTGCTTGGCACTATCCTTGGGTTTTGTGGGCGACGTTGGGGATCCGGTGACATTAGAGAAAGCAATGCCTATCTTTTCAGGACTTTCTTGTGCGTTGATAAAGCCGTTTCCAGTGGAAAGCTCGTCATCCGCGGCGCCAATCACCACAGTCTGTTGAGATTCTTCTTGGGGGTTTCGTTGCAGGCCGTGCTGGGTTCCATTTGCAGATTCAGAGGTTACTCTGATCTTGGGGGCATCGACAGTTGTGCCATTAGGGAGTCCTCCATTGGGAAGAGGAGGTGCGTCACCGGTATTGGAAGGGACCTTTGAGCCTCTCTTTCTACCAAAAATACTACCACGAAAGCTTTTCACTGTTCCAGCAGAGCTTTTCGGAGGCTCAAGCTGCTGTTGGAGCTTCGTAGCTTTCTCGGTTGTAATTTCAAGTTCCAGATCTTCAAATAACGTAGCAAATAATGCAAGCAAGTTGTCACTATGGTTCACAGCAGCCTCGGCTCCATCCGTAATTTCAAGGAGCGCAAGTTGTGTCATGCGGGTTTCAATGATACGCTCCTTTTCCCGGTTTTGTAGATGCTTTATCCAATCCTTTTTTGTTTGCTTTTCCGCTTCACGGTTGTTGCGCTTAGTGTTGTCAACTAATTCATTGACCGACGAAGGAAATTGGTCAAATGCTGCTTCGCAAGTACGGCTTGCAATATCGAACTCTTGCTTGGCACTTAGCAATAGAGCCAGCAGGTGCCAAAGTGGAATCCTATCTCTTTCTTGTGACAGTGGGGTTTGGTGCGGTGGATAGCTGATATGGGTCAATTGTGCTTGCTCTTCTCTAGAGGCAAGAGCTAACCTCACATGGCTAATAGCGCTATCTAGGTCACGAGACTCGGCAAGGAGAAGTGCGAGGGCATATTGGGTCGAAAGATCATGTTGTGACCCAAATTCCGGAGCAAGGCTTCTTTCTAGGTTTTCAATGGCTTCCGCTCGTATATCGTTACGTGCCTCGTTGATTGGAGTCCATCTGGACCAATTACCCAAGCCAATCCCGATAGCTCTATAAGCCATAGCGATGACACGCAAAGAGACGCGGGGATCAATTTTGTTTGCAGGGGTGAGGTCGTCTGCAATATCTTTCTCGATATATTTTTCTAATATCGGGATAAGATCTTTGGCCTTTCGCGCTTCATTCTCAGAACCGAAGCAGCAAAGTAGAAGTATACCTTCGGATACGGTTCGTAGTAACGTTTCATCACTTTCCAAATCACCAATTTCGGCTGCTTTTTCCGCCCTATCTTTCGCGCTTACCACAATTTCAACATAAGTGTCAAGGGCTTTAATAGCAAGATCAAACTCTCCCAAAGCAGCATGCACGTGAAACAAGCGCCGCAAGATTGTATGAGAATGGTAGGTTTTTGTTGCAGCTCTGTAGAGAATCTGATAAGTGTCAGATAGATGTGTGGCGAAAAAATGGAGAAACCCAAATTACAACTTACATCAAGAACATTCCGACTGACAGCATCTTGTCCTCCTTCTAGATCATCATTTCTCCAGCTCGGGCCGCACAAGACTTCCCAGTTTCTTATTACTTCCTCGGTCCATGCCTCTACCCGAGGGTTACTGTCACTCGCAACGGGGAACTTAGTCTCTCTCAAGAGTACGTTTTCACAAAGAGTTTCTACCCGTCGGAGCTCATTGGAGAGCTGGCGGCGTGGCGTCCCTGGAGACGATGGGAAATATGGTAGACCGTGTCGCAATATCATACATAACAGTTTGTAGTAAGACATCCACACAGATGATTGGGATTCAGGTTGGTGAAACCCAGCGGTGTGAGGGGGTGTTTGCCCAGCTGCAATATCTCGTCGCTTGATGTGTGGATGGCCGGACCACAACCTAAAAGCTTTTAAGGCTATCTCGATTTCGAATCCATTCTCGCTCGGTTGGTTGAAAGACACTCCCTCGCTTGCCAACATAGCAATTTTGCAAAGGAAAAGCTCTGACCAGTACAGCGCTTGAGCGCAAGAAGCCAAGGCTGAGTTGGGGGTAGCAAGCCGGGGTAATACAGGATATGCCGTCTTGAGCGCCGCATTTTTGTCGGATATGATGGCTTGAGCTGCACCTATGATATCATCAGACATGGTCGAGAACAGTAATTCTAATTTGCATACTCTTTATATACCCCGCCTTGACTATGCACACCTCAGTCCATTTTGTAAGGCTTTTGCCTTCTTCTGAAAGGGCGGTAATCGTAGAACCGTCAAGATCCTTGGGCAGACGGCCAAGAGCCAACGCGGGTTCCGACAATGTCCAATGAACCCATCCCAAACACACCTGGGCTTGAAATACGTCCTGGGGGGTTCCCTGGGCTGCTTCAATGATTGAAATGAGCTTCGGTATCAACTCAGAGAGGCTCGATACTTGGTTCGGGCTGCTCTGGCCTTTGGCAGTAGCTGGGCGACTTTTGGTGATATGTGCAACGACTTGAAGTTCAGCATTCGCGGTCTCGATAAGGCCTGGATATGGAATCGTTAGTATAATTCGGCCTGTGAGTAATGAAAGCTGAACGTTACATTTCCGATGCGGCGCATGCTTGGTAACCTTGCGAATTAACTCGGGCACTTCGCTCCATTTATCTTCACTTCGAGCATTATCCAAAGCATTGACATATCCCTGAGCCTTGTCCACCTCCCGATTCTATATGGTTTGTAAGCGTAAAGCGTCGAAGCAGGTCAATTGATGCCGGGGGGAACTGCGTACCGAGTTTACACTCATCTTCGCATCAAAGTAGTAACAATCACAATATCCATAACACGGACAACACAATCAAGTAATCAGCATGATACCCCCTGTACAGGGTAACAATTAGAATATCTAGAAATCATATGCAAGGCTCGTGAGATGCGGTCGATGTGTTTGCGCTTCGGAGGTTTGCAGAGCTGTGGTTGACGAACACGAATCAAAAACGGGGGCAAGCGCAGTGCCTTGTGATTGGCCGATTTCAGTGCTCCGCGGGAAGGACCGAGCTCCTCTTGCGCTAAACCTAAAAGGGATGTCCCGAGAAAAAGTTCATCTTTTTCTGTCAAAATCAACCTCATTTTTCCACCTCCTTGCGGTCAACAACGGATTGCGCAGGCTATTAAGCGGTATTCAAATATCAGAGGATACGTGAACTCGTAATGGCTTCCTCGACGTCATTGCGTGCCATCACGCACCGCTTAACAACCACTCCGGTTGACGAGCTGCCATATATAGCTTCATACCTAGCTGCGTCGCTCAGTGACTGCAGCGAGTTTGGTGCCAATCTTGAAACGAGAAAAAAGGCCAATGGGGAAGGAAATGATACTCTGCAGGTTGGCAAGTTAAAGACTCGTTTGACGAGCCTGCTACAGGATCGCAGTTTCGAGGGTCGATGGACAGGAGTTGTCTTAATAAAAGCCACACTGGAAGTTGGTGGATGGGAAATCCTCCGTGACTGTGCACCCTGGGTTCGGGGCCTTTTGGCGATTCTATCGGTACGGGGATTTGATAAGGTTGACATTTTGGCGCTCTGCTGACTACTGTGTTCAGAAACCTGATCCTGTCTCTACAAAGAAACTTTCGATCATCACATTGACTCGTATTTTCCATCTGACATACCAGTACCCGACGTTGGTGCGAGAGATTACGACACCAAGTCTCCCCGGCTTTGTTACAGCGTTGCTCAACCTCATTAATGGCAAAAAGACTACGGATCCGGTAAAATCTGTCAGGGAGCTGCCCTTCCTGGAAACCGTTCTTTCAGCGTTCGTGGAGCTTATAGGTAGACACCCGACAATTTTTCGCCCTTTCGTCGGCCAGTTGCAAAAGTTGCTTCTGCCAATCATAGCATCTTCGACCGCCACTTACCCGTTGTCTTCGAAAACTTTTCATCTATCGCAAGCGCTCTATGTCGCATTGCACCATTGTGCACCTAAGAATACTTCGAGCGAACAATGGGCGAACGCCTGCAAGAATACTATGACTTCAATCCATCAGGCCACGGATCAAGTTTTTCGAAGTGTGGCAGAGCAATGGGAGTCCTCTGATCCAAATTATAAGCATGGCAAAATGCCCAATGTCGTGAGCGACACGCCAGAATTTATCGAACCAGATGCCTTGGGTCTCCCTTCATGGCAGGGTTTACCTGCAGGAGCTGTCAGGTTAACAGCATTACTGAACTTGTTGGCCAAGTTCATCTCGAATCGCACTGTGTCAACGGTCAATATTCCACTTGGAGCTTTAATTGATCTGGTATCGCGCTTGACATCAATTACTGTTCCAAAGCCCAATGAGGACATCGTTCAGTCTAATTCGGAGTTTAGCCGTGAAGAAAGGACTGGCTTATATATGGAGCTTCCTAGGATTCATACTGCATGTATCGATCTCTTGCGTGCTATTGTAAGCACATTGCAAACAGCGGCAATACCTACCCTACATACTATATTTGAACAGACTCTTTGGGTTTTTGAGGCAGAGAACTTCAACAATGGCATTCGAGAATCCTCGTACCTGCTCGTGAGCGAACTTTTGCCTTTGGTAGGACGATCGTTTGTAAAAACAAACGTATTCTCGATGAGCCTTCTCATCCAACGATGTTGTCGTGATCTCGTACCTACTGATGACAATCGCAGAATTCATGACCAACAAAATAATTCGAAGGGGAATGCCAAGAATGTGCAGGTCAATATGAATGTGGATGCTCTCCTCAATCCAACCCTCAAAGACTCAAATTCCATTAAAGAATCTACCACCAGCAGACAGAATTCGGCAGCGATAACCCTGCTCCCCTTGCTTTATAATTACCTGCCTACTGAATATTTACCATTACCGGTTCGGACGGAAATGGAACGGACTGCGATATTGACAGCCAACCGATCAGCTATGGTCGCAAGCGTCATGAATCCGATGCCTCCTATCAAAGGGCGGAGACCAATTCCAAGCATTTTACCATTCCTCACGAGGAGGTATGCCAAACACTTGGAAGTTGAATGTTTAGTTCGTCCTCGAATGCCAGTCGTTCTTGGAAATAGCAGTGAACATTTTGACGCCGAAGATTATGAAGAAAATGAAGATCTTGCACCCGCTGAAGTAGGGGTTGCTCCTGGCGCTGGGGTCCAAAATTTGTCCTCAAACATGGCATACCCCATCCCACAGAAGCACGTGTTCATACCTCCACTGGCAACAACACAAAACAAGAGGATATTGACAACAGAATCCGAAGCTGGTGATCACATGGAACCACACTCTTCACAGAGAGACTCGGAGCAATCGCACCCTCAAGCTAAGAAGGCTCGTTTTGGGGGCACTGACATCTCTGCCCCTGTGACACTTTCGGAAGTGTCAGCTTCACCTGCTGTCATACCATCAGCCACATTATCGACGCCATCTGTTCCTTCGGCTAAGGACTCTGAAGTACATATCTTGAATTCTGTTACCGCCAATATTCGATCTTCAGACGCACCGAATTTTGCTAGCGTCGGTACTTCAAATAATGCTGATGACAGTGATGATGAGATGCCAACACTGAACATTGAGCCGGATACCGACGAAGATGACGAGGATGATTAGTAAGAGAGCATGTATAGCTTGGTTGAAACCGGGAAGTCCTCGCATAGTTAACTATATTTCCATAAATTATATAATACCCTGCATACGCTCATGCTGCATGCATACATAACCAATTGTATACTGAAGCACAAACGGACATTGGCAGCAAATAGTTATATCCAATAATTTAGTAATATTCCGAATTATAGGCTATGTAAAACGGATCCCACTCTGCCACCAGGTCTCACCGGACCACCACTCAAACCACGACCCTCTCCAACAGAACCACTGATCTCCTTCAACACCCAATCCCAAGCCGCCACGCAGTGGACTGACAGGCAATGGCTCAAACATCCATATGCCTGAGCGCGAGAAATCATCCACGATCAAGGGGCCGGTAAAGTAAAACCACAAAACAACAACACTCAAATTCGTAGTTCTGATGAGCCATCGAGGGGGAGATGATGATGAAATTAATGACATGGCTCTCGGAATAACAGCTGTTTCGAAGAAATTTTGTATCAAAACTCCGATTCCTTGGATGAGGAAGAATAGGAAGGCATTCCAGGGCCTGGAATCTGCAAAGGTAGTGTAGCTGCCCATGGCGTGCACTAGTCCACTTAGCGAGAACACAAGCATGACTTGAAGTATGCGTCGAGCAGATTTGTAGAATGAGGTGTGGCTTTTGTCGTCATCGCCATCGCCAGCGTTATCATCATTGTTCTTATCGTCATTGCCGCTGTTATTCCTTTCCTGCTTTTGATCAAAGGGAAGCAATAACAGGTCTGATATAAACCGGCTGCATTCTGAGAATCCAAACCGAAATAGTTGGTGCCACCAAGTATTCCATGCACCTATTAACCCATGGTCCAGCACCGCAGTCGCGGGTCCAAATGATTCAGGGTACAGCCATGCTTCATCGAGAGGCTGATGAGTGATACTCCTTGAGAAATTGGGAAAAGCGAGGGAGAGCCCCAAAAAGAAAAGCGGGTTTAACGATGTAATAATATCCAGTGCGAAAAGGACAGCTACCAAACTTGCTATAAGCCGATATGAGCGGACCAAGGCAGGGGAAAAGGCCAGGATGTTAAAGGGCCAGGGAGGTGGTAATGGGTCATCTACAAAGCCCCAAAAATATTGATCACGCATCAACAGGACTTTGAGGAAGTCCAAAGCTATATAATCTCGCAAAAATGCACGAAATGCATACTGCAGTCGCACGGAGGGCTTGCAGGCTGTTAATTTCGATCCCTTTTGTTTCGAAGACTGTGGCTGCTCTTCTGTGTCTCTGATCACTGCTTCTGGTAATGGAGGCAATGACCTTAGACGCCAGTTCCAATTGGGTCCTCTGAAATTGAAAATGAGGTCGAAAACCCAGTCAACACGATGGGACCATTTCTGCGGATAGGACTGCCATCGGTAGAGTTTCACGATTGCTTCTTTTGAATGGATATGCGCCCCTATCTGAATCCCCCTATTACTGACAGCCTCTGACGGTTTACTTTGATTAGACACGTCAGTTTCACAAGACTTATTCTCTACCTTCTCAGTTTCCTTTTCGATCCTTTTGAAGCTCTTTTGGACATCATTGGCAACAAGGATCGTAGTACTCCATATGTAAAACCACGACGTTATGAGACCCACGGCATAGCCATTCGCAGGGCCTAGGAACCTAACCTCGCGGATTGTATACAGACTGACTGTTGTAATTACAGCGTGAAACCCGTAACGCAAAAGTCTCGAATGGTAAAAGTTTCGGTGGCGAATGACAAGTGGTATGATTAAAAGCGCAGATGTCCCAATGACGTGCTGTAGAAGTAAAGGCGAGAATGTGCCTTTTCGAAATAGATCGTTGAATTCCTTTTCTCGCTCAGTAATCAGATGAAGATGCGTTTCGTAATGTAGATCTGTCATCCCTTGGGTTTGCATGCTCGATTTCAGTCATTGCTCCGCGGCCGTGATACAATTGCCCGGTTCTAGTGCTGCGGTGTAGACAGATTTACGAAATCCCCGCCAAGACTTTAGCTCGGCGGTGCTAGGATTATTCCTACGCGTAACTCTTACTTCCACGCACGCTTAACTTAGGAGGGTATCTGAGCCGTGTGTTTTAGCGCCTAGAGGGATTAGGGCTTCTTGGAATGTCTATACATAGTATGTGCGTGGGAGACTGAGAGCAACCTCTAGAAATTCCTGAGTTCTTCAGGGTTGCTCTCGCTAGCAGACGCCATCTTCATGTGCAATACGATCCATGGATGGGCAAGACTAGGTCTACTTTGCCTCTACAGGCTCTTGGTCCTCGATATATTTCCTTCCAGTCTCAACAATTTAAGCATATATGCAGGCTATGCAGACATTGCGTGAAACAATTGTCTTTTGGATGTTGATACATATTTCTTAACCAATAAAGTGACCAGATGTTATTGATTAACTCTATAATATAACTAAAATATACCCTAGAGGTATAAGATGGTATCTCATACGAGTACAGCTATCTTCCATGCTTAAAGGACTCAGAGTGTACAATGAAACATGGGGAAAGGTTAAATTTATATTTCTTAATATGGTGGTTGCAGCATGCTGCTTTAATAATATCATTTTACTAGGTATTGGCAGCTAGAACTCGAAAGCGAGAGATTAAAATAGGGTTAATAATAAGAGTCAATTCTTGAACAAGATGAGCTTTTAGGAATTGTGAACTGACATGGGAGACACTTCAGGCTTATAGATTTAACTCAAACAACCAAAAAAAAAAAAAGAAAAAAAAAGGGAGAGATACGAAGTCTCCCTAGACAGTTACGTACCTTTCTTTTGCTGGCATTGTCCTGCCGACTTATGGTAGTGAAGATGCAGGGCTTATGTAGATTACTACACATAATAGACACACCCATTCTAAGCGGCTAGTCTCGCATACGCGAAGTGCTCTGTGCCCTGCATATGATATCTGCCTTTTAATGGTGATATTTATTGCAACCACTTCGTCAAGTAAATTGAATGATTGATCCCTCGGGAACGCGCTCAGATGCAGTCATTCAAATCGACTCAATTGTCCCATCTCTCAGGATATAGATCGAATCATGCAAACCCATTCAACGCGTAACCGTGACGGCATACGTGGGTGCAGAAAAGTTCAGAACGCCCTCTTCGCTGCGTGTGTATGGATCTAAATACACTCTCCACTGCGGCCGGTGTCCTGCTCCATCTTCCAATGCATCCAAGCCCGAGATGCGCAGAATGACGTAGACCTCTGACGGCGTGGCGGAAGTGATGCGCAGCTTCTTTGCCTGGTCCATATTTTAGCCCAAAGATTTGCTAACTTGCTGCGTGACATGACAAAGCTTACCAACTCGTGCTGACGTCCACTCATATAAAAGGTAGTAGTAGGATCTTGGCTCGTTGTACTCTTGACCTCTAGCCGGTACAGAGGCACATTACCATTGTCGCAAGCCGTGGACAGCCACTCTGGCGTCGCGTACGGGTGCTCCATCCGCAGAAAGTGGCGGGTTAGGGCGCCCTGCGTGTCCTCATAGGTAAAATCCGACACTTCGCGGCCAAAAGTCGAGAAGCCAGCACGAGAGCGCAGCGAGCTGGTCCAGTTGTCCTCGCCCGTGAAGTCGGGCAGCTCGAGCGTATCGCGTAGCAGGGTGTATACCTGGGCAAAAGTCAGCTTCTGACCTGGCCAGACGTGGCAAGTTAGACTAGCTAAAGGACTTACAAATTTTTCTCCCAAAAATCCGACTTCAAAGTCACGGGCCATTTCCTCCTCGTTACGATTTATAATCTGTCCTGCCCGTCGGCGCGGGCTAGCATTGACCTGAACCGGCGTCGACACAAGAGCAGGCTCGTCGGCCTTGAGGGCCTCCCTCAATGTGCTCATGTCAAAAGTACCACTGCCGCCACCAGACTGGTCGCTGGACCTCCCATGTCGAGAGCTGGATGCAGGGTCCACGTTTCGGGCGAAGACTTGAATACGCTCCATGTTCCGGTTGCGATTAATTGTGCTGTAAGGACCAGCGGCCGTGGGACTGGGGGTGAACGGTCGATCGCGAGGGCTCTCATCGGAAGGTAAATTCAGATGATGCTGCAACTGAAGCTGGGGCGTGCTACTTCGACGATGCACATGCGGTTGCGAAGTCGTGTTTGCAGCCTCAGACCTCGCCGATGCACGCATATACTGTACGATAGTTGACCCTTCGGAATCCGAGCGAACACCACTTCCGAACGTCATCGACGAATCGTCACAACTATCATCAGAGCTGCCACCACTTTTGCTCTGTGACTCTTCGTTGACTGGATCTGCCACCAAACCCTCTTCGTAATCGTCTGCAACGTCCCCACCAGTGATGCCTTTTTTGACCAGCAAGGCTTTCAGTGAGGCGAGTGGCACACGCAGGAGGGGAAGAAGATCTGGGAGATCGGCAGGTTCAAGCTCCAGTGCCGCTACAAGCTGCTCTGGAAAGTCTGTGATGAGCGCACAATCGCGTGTATGCTTGTTCGCTGAGACGAAAATCTCCAGCTTGGCAGTCTCATCTTCTCTAAGGCTGACTTTTACACTGGAGCCTCCCTCGATTTTTGTCACAGTAGTGCCTTCCAATGTATAGTGCGTTTTAATGTCTGCACTAATCCAAACCGTGACGTTTTCAAGAAGCGGCCGAGGCTCGTAAGATGATTCGCACTCGACGTGCTCAAAGTATCTATACCAGCGTAAGCATGAAAAGCGTTAGTCTCCAATCGGATGATGAAATTGCGTACTTTACAAGTGCATCTGCACGGCCTCGAAAATCCTGCGTGAGTTCATGATCGTATTCAAGCGGTTCGCAAGATTCGGTGTCTATTAAAACGTTCTCGGACAGAAACGAGTCGCAGCCTCGATTACGAAGCAGATCTGCAACTCTTTTCGAGGTGTCAAAATCGAAGTCGAGAAAGGTATAACTGTCAGAGAAGATGTCGAACAGATCCTGCCGGTCGTTGACGTAGAAATTTCCAATCGAGCAGAGCTTACGCGAGTAATTTGGCCCGTGGCACGGCCAGCATTCTATGTCGTCCAGTCGTTTTAGCTCCTTATTGCTCTGCCACAAGCGAGAAATTTCTATCAGAAGCTCCTTTACGTACTGATAAATGTCCTCGTCATCCATGGGGTAGTCCGTTAGTGATTTCAGCAAGTCAGTGATCAGCATGTCCATGGTTGCATTCGGCACTTCCAACGTAAACCGGAACAGATCGGGATATTGATTCAACGAAGGCCTGAGGGCATGCTTGTACCGCAGGACCGACGGGATCCAGATGCAGTCCTCGAGTGATAGCCACCGGCCACTTTGGTCATTGATACCACGAAGAAAGACGAGGGGGTTCTTCTTGAAAGCTGTTCTATCAAATCGGTCAGCCAGTTGTCACGCTCTAGGTGTGGAAACCTACCTTATAATACGTTGCCCGGGGCGACGGCAGCTCTCAATTCTCTCATAGAGCCGATCCACTCGCTTCGGATCGTCGCGCTTCATTTTCTGCATCAATGCCAAATCCGCAAGCAGTTCATGGATACCAGCATTTGGAAGTTTGAGAACGTCGGCGAAGAAGGCTTTTGCTGCCGGTGCATGCTGCTCTACGGTGCGACGAATGGCGGTCTTGCTCTCTAGCTCGAGCTCATTCTGCGAAAACTCCTCGTCATCCCACACGCACTGTGCCGGTGTTTTCCACTCGAGGGCAAACCCCGGTAAAAATGGCAGGGCAATGCAGGCGGTTTGGTCATCGACGCTGAACCTATTCTCGATCAGCAACATTTCGATTAGTATACTGCACTCTACTCACGTGTCTGCGCAGTGGTTTTGTAGAAACACATAGACTTCAGTGACATCTGCCATGGTGGGCGACTTATCATGTCTAAGCTGTTCAAGATATTCTTGAATTTCGGCGCTCGTCGCGTTTGGGACTTTCAAGATCTCTCGAAAAGCCGATCTAGTTCAAGGCCGTAGACTGGGCATAAGGCAGGTTTGGACGAGAAGCCCTTGGGTCCTTGCCAGACACAGCTTTGCAGCAACTTAAACTCCCAGTTCGGAAGATTGACCAAATGATAATCAAACGCTTTCCTGTTGATTATAGTCAGCATTATCTGTCAGCTCTAGGTTGTTTAAGCGCCTGGAACGAAGAGAGCCGTTCAAAAAGCTGTGTACACTTACTTGACCTTCTGTTCCTCAGTAGGGGAGAAAGCTCGCGACTGGATTGCTAGGTAAAGCTGTCTTGACTTGTCGATATCCATGTGATCGTGGAAGCCGCTCTGGTGGAGTATCCACAAATAAAAGTCGAGTCCCTCATCTAGTCCAACACCCAAGCTGGATAAAAATTCCCAGTCCTTTGGGTCACCGCTAGGCAACGCCAGGAAATGACAGTCGTCGGAGTCACCAAACATTTGTGCCTTTTCTAAGAGATTGGGAAAGGGGATGTAGGTCTTGCGCAAAGCAGCTCGATATCCCGACCTGCACATGAATTCATGGCCTGTTAGTGTGTATTTCGCCGGGTTCGTCATGGACTTTTTGTAAAGACTCCAGTGCTGTCGCAAGATATCCAAGACCTGGTCGCTTTTATTAGCTAACAACCATTCAAAGTCTCTGTGGAGCCCACGAGAATAAATTGAGATGAGGCGTGGGGCGAGCGCCACGCTGGCTGTCTCACTCAACCATTCTGCAAACTTGGCTCTTTCAAAAGGATCTAGATCTGCAAAGTAGTGGCTGTCCAAAAAATGTGCGTTGCTGGAACCGGAGAAAAGCTGTTGCAGCTCGCCACCAACAGATATATCGGCATATGCCGATGTGCCCTGGAGGTACTCGCTGGCGGAACACGAAAAGTATACCTTGTTCATGTCGCCGGGCCGCAAATGCTCCCGCATCTTGTAGAGGTACTTTAGCTGGGCGATGAGATGACTAGGCATTGCAGAGCTAAATTTGGCGTGGTACATGTAGTCGAGGATCCGCTTGACGACGTTTGGGACATCACAGTCCTTTACTCCAAGAAGCCGAAAGAGCTTACTCCTCTTGGGACAAGCGCAAGCTTCTTCGTCGACCAGAGACAATGGTAGTCCAGGTGGAATGATCGTCCCCAAGCTTGCCGGAAAGTAGACTGGATCATCTTCAGAGGGGGGACACCGCCATGTGCCGTCGGCCAGGGGGATCAGAGAAATGCCTTTCAGGTCTCTTGCATATTTCCTGTCGCCCCTTGGCTCCTGTGGCTCAAGAATTACTTTGGCGAGATCCGAGCACCACTCTTTGCTTCGCATCCTAATGTGAAGCAAGTTTTTATTGTGCAGTTCCTGAATCCTGTCGCACAACCACTTCCAGTCAGGGGCACTGATACCCAATAACATGAGCGCCTCGCGGACCGACTCGGGATAATCGTGGGAGATATAGTCGCACATCTGTCCAAACATCGGCTTACCATTGCGATCGTGTGCCCAGTCCAAGAACATGAGACTTTTTGGCGCCCGGACACTGCCGGTGCGGTCCTTGATGACGTATGCTCTGCTGAGGTGCTCATTTATACTCTTTGCTATATTGCTCCAGTAAGTGCTAAAGACATTAGTATTGTGTCTGAGGTAGAGCGGCCACGTTTTTGCTAGCTCGTCCAAGTCTGAGTTCCTGTCACAGGAGTTGAAGCTGCCGATAGCTGCCTCAAAAGCGTGCGGAATCGCGTCTGCAATATTTTTGTTCCAGTAGTTATCTTCGTCGACCGATTGCCGATTCCACGTGGTGAGGAAATCTGCCTGAATAACAAACTGTGCACAGCATTAGCAGAGGCATTTGAGCCATAATAAAGTATCCCACCTTGAACCCAAAGTCCCCCAGAGGCAGGTATGCAAAGGCAGAATTTTGCTTCCGTATCGAGGGCATATACGTGCCCGATTTTCTCTTCACTGGAAAGGCCAGTACAATGTCGGTCTCTGTAATGCCTAGTCGTTGGGTTTCTGTGCCCTCAAACTCAACGCTGAATCGGTGTGTGTACAAGTGGCGCATCGTGTTGGCATTTTCGTCTTTGAGCGACACAATCCCAGAATCGGGCGTCCAGTTGACGCGCTGAAAGCTCTTTGAGATAACCGGCTCACAATCTGAGAAGGAGTCGAAGAGTGTGAGATGGAATCGTTCTATACGCCGCAGGAAAAGAATCAGGATAGGGTCGACTGCGTCAACGTCCTTTTCTAGCGCAGTTGAAAAGTCTGTGCTCTGGTCGCAGATGCGGTCCAGGACGATAGTCGTCTGATGTTCTTCCTCATGGTCGTCAAAGTAGTCTTCGTCCCACTGCGGCGTAATCATGCCAAGCTCTCTCGCCTGATCCAGCTGAAAGTAGTAAGGAGGAGAGCGTATGTGTGCCCGATTGGCGAGCTTGAAGACGGACTTGAAGCCGATGCCTTTTTCGCCTGTGTATCCTTGGCCAGGCCTTTTGGAACTCCGGCCCGTTCGACATAGCGCCTGAATGTTCTCTCTGGAGAAGCCCTCCTCATTGCATTCAATCTTAACATGTTTGGGAGTGACAGTGATGGTCAGTGTTGGCGTCTCACCCTTTGCATACTTGTTGTCGTCGGCATTCTGAATGATTTCCATCAGGAACCGCGCGCGACTCGTGTACAGGTCGGTTGATATGCTTATGTAGAGTTACTTCCATTACATAAAGCACGTTAATAGGGACTACGGCGAAGCACTCACATTTTCAGTGCCTTTGCCAAGTCTTCTCGAATCTCTTCGCTGCCTTCGATCGCTTGCAGCATGCCCTTGCGGACATTTCTGGCCTTCTGCTTCTTGCCTGAATGCATGTGTAAAGGTCCCTTTGCGCCGCGCTAGCTCTTCAATAACTGCGCGTGCGTCCTTTGTGGTCGTCACAGGACCTGAATTTCTCCCCATACCGTCGTAGCTTTGGACGTGATAAGCGTGCAAATCAAAGGTATTGAAGGAACAGACTCAACGAAGACACAAGCAACTGAAATGTAAAGCGTTATGTTACCACGCATCTTTTATCCCATTTCAAACCGTTGGGGGGCCTTTCAGCAACTGCAAAATTGAAAACCACAAGCTGCAAGGCTGAAACCTACAAGAGCACACGCACCTAAAGTACTTAACAGCGGTGTTCGATCGACGTCCTGGTTGGGGGCCGAACGTTCTAATCTCCCTGGCTCAAAGCATTTGCGATTGGACAAGAAGGGCCAGCTTAGAATGTAGCGTACACAGGGGTTTGTTCATGCAGCACAGCCTCCGCTCAATTGCTCAGGTTAGCTGCATTTTGCATTATCCGATAAGTTTGAAGCTACATAATGAATAAATGTACATCATTTTAAAATAAGCGCATAGCCATAGCGAGTTCAGTTGAATGAAAGATCCAAAACTGACTCTAGATTTCCAATATTGGCAAAATGAGGCTAAGTTGTGATACCTGGCTGGATTCCAACGTATACTGTACATATGGCTGGAATGATAGTGGACTCAATTGCGTTTCTTGTTTGAAAATCGGGTCGAAGTCCATCACCAAGTTTATAGCGTTCTTATACTTTCGAAGGTCGAGTTCGCTCGCAGGCATAATCGCACATTGATATTCTCCTACATATCCCTAAGTTAATGGCGAGACCAGAATGGATTTGAGACCCTGCCATTAACCCAGAAGCCCAATCAGATTACATGCCGATCCCAGCACGCCAAGTCCAATAAAGCCAAAGAACGTGAAGTAGGCAGGGTATATTATATCTGATGCGGAATTCGGCCTGGCGCATTTCGCGCTGGAAATGAACATGACTTGCGTGATGTCAGGCATGCACAATGCCCAAAAGATACAAGGCTAACAAGCTTCAATCAATGAACGAAGTGAGATGTCCAATTAAGGAAACACCCGACAAGGAAACCACCAAATCAGGGTGTTTGAGAAACGACAAACATGGCAAGAGTACCGATATCATACCATACTAGATCATCTAGTTAGTGCGCAGCTTTTGGTCTAGTTGGTTATGCCAACAGTTTGCATATTGGCGACTGGTGGAGTCCCTGCGGTAGGTACAGTATCTACAATGGCGATGCAGACAAGGGACAATTTCTCGTTGCGGCGACACCTGAAGGTAGTTCTTATTTTCCTGTTATCAACTATGTACTGTGGAGTGCGTATCTACCGGACTATTCCGCCCATCCAGACCATTCTGACTAGGTTCGATAACCTCGATAACATACATGCTGTACAGTATGTAAGTTCTTAGGGTTATTTCGAGAGAGTGACAGCTAAAATTGTGCTGGAAGTGGCTGTTTAAAATGTCGCGACTTCATATTGCCAGGCCCACCCATCATTCATTGATCAATTCACCATTGAATATTGCAACCAAAGATTCTGCAGAAAACACAAAAACATGGCGTCCCTTTGGAAGGAAATCACCCACTTCCGCTACCGCTGCCCCATGTGCATGAATATCATCTCTGGAATTGTGGTTGCATTCATATTGGGAATACATCTTTGTTTGACATTGCTTGGGTGAGTAAAGAATGATCCAGTGGATCGCATATATCACACTTCAAGATCCTGACCAGATGCAGCGCTGGTGGAGAGCAACCGGACCCGCAGCGGTGTCTACGCGTATTCTCGCAATCATGACCTCCATCTGGGTCCTATCATCTGCTCTCGGGTCTTTCGTCCTCCATACTATCGGTCCTGGTCTGAGTGCTTCTTTTGGCGTGGCCGGCTACATCCTCTATGTTGGGGGCCTCTGGAACTTTAGCAAAACCGGCCATGTCGCGTTCCCATACATCGCTTCCGTTATCATGGGGTTGTCAGTGGGCCTCAACTTCCTAGTCAATGGCCTTGTCGTGCTTTCCTATCCGCAAGAAAAGCAAAAGGGAACATATATTGTTGGGATTCTGCCCTTAGATAGTCAGCATCGCCTACCTGATGTAGTTAGCGCGCCAGTAGCTAGATATCTTCGTCCCGAGGAACCTAGGTTCCTAGAGACACACACAACAGAGTCAGTTTCCTGCTACCAGCACAAGATATATTATAATCAACAATGGTCTTATGGCCACGGACTCTGTGTTCGGAGGCATTATTCCACTGCTGATCAATAGAAGCGTCGACAGCCAGGGAGGAGTACCTCCGTCTGTCTATATTGCTTTTATTGTAATCATGGGCTGCACAATGATCTGTGCATTGTTTCTGCTAGCACCCGATAAGATCACCCGCGACGATGGCACCCATGTCGCGAAAATGGAATACCGAGGTGTGTATGTGGAGTTGAAAGAGAATGTCAAGAGCTTCATGAACTGGAAGTTTTTGATTCTGATTCCATGCTTCTTCGTATCGGAGACTTATCTGGTCTACCCCGGCTCAACGAACGTCTGGCGCAACAATCTCAGGACTCGTTGTCTCTCGAGTTTTATTGCCGTTTTGGTGCAAATTCCGTTCTCCTTCGGATTGCAGTATTTCCTGGACCACAAAACCTATAAGCGCAAGACTAGAGCTCTTTTGGGTCTGGCATACGTAGCCCTCCCTCTCTGGGCTGCCTGGATTTGGGAAATTGTCAGGGTTAGTGGTTGGGATAGAAGCAATCCGCCACCACCCCGAGACTGGACCGATAGTGGATTTGCAGCTGACTTTGTTTTGTTCATTCTGAACTGGGCGGCATCGACGCTCTGGCAATATCTGTGCATGTATTTCTTGGGTGCACTGACGAATGACCCATATACCGCCAGCCATTATGGAGGGTTTCCGCGCAGGTCTTGCAGCAGGCGAATCCCTATACTTTGGTATTGACAGTTTGACGATTCCGTACATCCGGGAAGCCGGATCAATTTTCGCTCTTTATGCTGTAGGAACATTTAGTTTTGCCTATCTCGCTGTCTATGGCATTGAAGAGACAATGTACTTTAAAGAGAACCATGTCATCGTCCCAGCTGAGGTCAGAAACCAGATGGCTATTGACGGAACAAGCCCAGACAACATCATATCCGGGGAAAATCTTGAAACCGAGACAGTAGTAAAGGAAAAGGTCGACAAAGGCCCATGAAAGAACTTGATAACATCTTGCACTTACAATGCAGTGTGGCGAGGAAGGGGTTAATATCAATACAGAATCAGGCCTGACGTTGAACCTTGGAATTCTATACTGCAGCACAATGGGCCGGATACATACTGCTTCAGGGCCTGCCCTCGTTTGTGCTGATCTTTAATTCACACTGATCATGGTTCCATCGAAGATGAATGGCTGGATAATACTTAATTTTTGTTTTATTTCTCTGCTTCTCTAAATACTAAAATATAGCGCTTTATAATAAGAATATGTGGCGTATAACAGGGGTTGACCAGATACGAATAATTGACAAATAGCTACATGTATATGTATGATAAAGAATGAGTATTTTAGGTAGTACCTTGTGGGCCGAGCTGGAAAAGGCTGTGTACACTACCTAGGTAGGTAGAGCTGTTGATGATATGTTGATATTGTATCGTTAATAATAAAAGCTGGTAATATGTACCTAGTTAGACGATGGTCTATTGGAGATATAGAAGACACTGATATCATCAACAACTCTAGTTTAATCTAGAGCAAGCCCTTCCACACTATCTATAGCTTAACTAGAGCAAGGAAGAAAGAGTCAAGAAGGAAATGTTGTCGCTTTAACACGGCTGACTAAAAGACAATGCTACTAACTAAACCAAATGGGATGTGTACTGTAGCCCCCTGAGCACGTTTCATATCAGTTACATATAAGCTAAATAATACCTGCGGGTTGAGATCCATCTATGGATGGATTTCACCATGTTCCTCTGCCCATGTATTGATCTCTCAAGCTCACCATGTTCCTCTGCCCACGCAGTCGATCTCTCAGGCTCACCATGTTCCTCTGCCCACGCAGTCGATCTCTCAAGTTCACCATGTTCCTCTGCCCAAGCTTCGTATCCACCAGGATATTTTGCAACCAGATACCTCATAACTTCCAAACAACTGGTGCTGGTCATCAGTCCATGTCATGTACCCAAACATTGAATGTGAGGATCTGCTGAAGCTTACATGTTTCTCCGTCGGGGATTTCCGACGTATAAAGCCGAGCAATTCATATCCCAGCGGCTTCCAAGGTTTGACATAGATCAATCAGTATAACAAAATACCGTCATTTTGTACACCTCTGAGAAAGGGTCAAACTTACAGGCAATAGAGTGCGTTACGATCATCTTGATCTTCAGGGGGAGAGGCTGGGTAATGTTGAAAATACGCCTTGACGTATTTATCACGCATTCTGTGACGCCTAGGTCTCAAAGGCGCAAGTTCCACTGTTGACGCACTCCTCAGCAGTAAACCCAATACGACTTGTTTAGAGGGTGAACATACGCTCATTATGAGCATAAATGCATGTGGCATCAAATATCACGGGGAGATTAGATGCACGGTTCGTGGATGTATTTCCATCCCATATATCTCCGCGGATCAGCCGGGGTTCAATCTTCCTACCCCCTGTTTCGAGTGGACGAAGCAGTCTCGGGATCACTTTTGAGATAATGGCTTCTTCCAGAGTTAGAATTTCAGGGTCATCACTTCCCTGAGCCTTCAGTTCTGCTTCAAAGACCCTTTTGATTGAGCATGTGAAGAATTCTTCCCAAGTATCTGTCCATTCGGTATATTGAGGTATCGTCCCCTGGACGGTAGGGACTGAGAATCCGTATTTACCGGTCGGAGAAAGGGCATTCGTATGCAATTGAGCCAGTGCCTTGCCTAGTTCCTGGGGATCAGGAATGTCTTCATCCATTTCCACGAACTCGCAGAGGTAGAAATGAGTGTTTTGGTCGGCTGTGAATGTTCCCCAGGCAATAGGTGCGGGGCAAAGATGTGGTGATACATCGTGCAATGATTTCATGGACAGGAACTCGCCGGACACCATGGCATTTCCTTGGTCGTTTTGTGTCACCTGGTTGTGTAAACGATGCGAAATTGTCAGTGACAAGCTTATACTATAGTTAATACAGCTTCTCTAACCTTGAGGAAGAACGACATGATAGAACCATCTGCCTGCTTTGTCACAATGCGCGCAGTGCGCGTCCAATAGCTTGTTCCATACGGAAGAATACACAGGACCATGCTTCCTTTGGGCAGCTCTGGTAGATGTATTATGACATTGCATTGATTAGATAATGAGCATGCAAGATGTGGTAAAGGGACTTAGGGATTGATAAACCTTTTATTACACTCTCATCGACTCTTTGAATCCATTTCTCAGATACCGGGATGGGTTTATTCCAGACTCTTTCTCTAATTGCCATCTTGTATACTCAACGCTGAAGAAGGAAGGAATCCGAGAAAGGAAAGCATGATTGAGGAGACGAGGTACTTAGTTAAATAATACCTGCATGAGCTCCCAACTCATCAGTGCAGCAGACTCATCTAGGCACTGCCCTCATGTTCTTTCTTTGTTAGAATCCGTAGCACTGTGCCACAATGGTTGTCTGCTCAAAATAGGGGGCGGGGAAAGTGTGACTGGTTATCATCTCAACTTATAAGTGCGCAGAACCCCAAGCTGACAACTCAACGAAAGCCTTGGAAGGGTCTAACATTCTCACCATGTCGATAACGATATCAAGCCAAGTCTCCAATGAAACTGCCAGTGGCAGTGATGGTAATAGGCAAAACATGTTTGAGCCCGGGCCCGAGCCCGAGCCTGTGAACGCGCAGATTCCGTATACAACACTTACGAAAGGTCAAAAAGCGGTTCCTGGGAATCCTGAGTCTCACCATGCTCGCCTCACCCTTGACCGCGACCATCTACCTACCTCTACTGCCTCTGCTTGCAGATCACTTCCGAGTCTCTGCACAGTCGATAAATCTGACCATAACTATCTATATCATTTTTCAAGCAATCTCGCCTCTTCTATTCGTCACCAGTTCAGACACTTTCGGCAGAAGACCAATCTATCTAATAACCTACTCAATATACACTGTAGCCAGTTTAGGCCTTGCCTTGAACAAGACGAGCTACCCAGCTCTTTTGATCCTCAGAGCCGTGCAAAGCTTGGGAGCCTCTTCTGTTCTAGCTGTTGCTTATGGGGTTGTAGCGGATATATGTATTCCTGCCGAGAGGGGATCAATGCGTGGCCCGATGATGGGAGCGGCAAATCTGGCGGTATGCATCGGGCCTGTGATCGGTGGTTGGGTGGCTCTAGGCGGTAGCAAGGACTATCAATGGGTTTTCTGGGCGTTGTTGATATTTGGTGCTACCATCTTGATGATCGTTGGGTTTCTGTTCCCGGAGACAGCAAGAGAATTGGTCGGAAACAGTAGTACACCACCCAAAGGCTGGAGTATAACGTGGTATGGCTTTATCAAAAATCATATGGGGCGGACAATAGCTCGATCGACTAATAGTACAGGTAAAGAGGAGGCCGGGATACCATCAGAACAGCGAAATGAGCAACATGATTCGATTAAACGAAGATGCAAAATCCCTAATCCTCAGAACTGTCTTGCCATTCTCTTCTGGAGAGATACGGCGGCAATATTGTGGATGGCCGCTTCGCCATACGCCGTATATTACTGCGTCCAAACATCCATCCCCTCCATATTCAAGGATAAATATGGCTTCAACGAACTCAAAATTGGGCTGTCATACCTCCCAGGTGGAGTGGCTGTCGTTTTGGAAGGATTTTGAACGGGAGATTGATGGATCGTAATTTTGCCTTCACGGCGAAGAAGATTGAGCGAACCATTGATCGAGTGTCAGGTGGCAATGACTTGGACGATTTTCCTATTGAAAAGGCTCGAGCTCGTGGTTGCTGGATTCTTCTTGCCATCTATATCCTCTCTCTTGCAGGGTACGGGTGGGCTGTGAGCAGACATATTCATGAAAGTCTACCGTTGATACTTCAATTCATTCTGGCGGTTCTTTGTACCTGTTTCCAACAGACTTTCAATACTCTCTTGGTTGATCTTTTTCCGACGAACCCGGCACAGCAGCTGCAGCATCGAATATTACGCGATGTGCTTTATCGGCCGTAGCAGTTGCAATAATGCAACCACTTGTTAACGCTATGGGGACAGGCTGGTTTTTCTCATTACTAGCCTTGATAAGCGGAGGTGGAGGCCTGGCAGCGAACTTCGTCATAACAAGATTCGGTATGATGTGGAGAGGCCAGAGATTGGCTAAAACGCGGACATGAACTTAGAGCATTCATTAGACAGAACAGATAACTTTTGATTTTGAAGATATCCATATCGAAATATTGTCAATCATGTTATCCTGCTATATATCGATTCATCTGGTAGCACCGATCGTACATGCTCAGGTGAACTTGTGTCAGCCCTAGTCGAGAGACTGCAATGACTGCTCAAGTATAAGTACAATATTCTTATCCAGGACGAAACCACTCATATCGAATGATAGAGTCCCGAATTGAGATTTGACTCCCAAGAACGGGAAAGTAGATCCTCAATCATGGGAATAAGTTCCCATCTAATATAACGAGACGATAAGAGGACAATAGCCTCCAAATGTAATATCTGCTCACGATTGGCCCTGAAGAAAGGCGCTTAGTAACAGTTAGTGAAGACTGGACAGTGGAGAGTGGTAGAGGATTATGCACTAGAAGTTCCGCTCACCCTTGACATCATTTCATGTGCAAAAAAAAATAAAAATAAAAATAAAAGAGGACGGGCCGTTACAAGGTCAGATTGTCATCTCCTCTTCAAGATCTTCGTCCTCGATATATACTCTACGGTTCAACTGAGTAAGGTCAAAGGCGTATGGTAACTAGACGACGGTTTGTACAGTGCAAATCGTACCTTTCGCGTGCTCTTCTTCGAACATACAAGGCCACACATATTACTAGAAGTAATAAGAGACGCTTCTGATGACTTGTTAGATTTGATGGGTCCATTTTTGAAGCGAAGAGAGTGATATTTTGACTGCGAGATAGTCTTTAGAAATGTATGTTGACGTTGATCAGATGCGGTCGTGAATTGATCAATCATCAACATCGCCAAAACACGCCAAGTGGGGCATTCATGCAGGGAAAATGAACTTCAAAATACTAGTACGTCGTACAGTCTACTAATATAAAGTACTAGCTTGCAGTTATGTGAAATCTAATTGAATATTCAGCTTACAGGCAGAGGGTGTTATATTTTATGCGGGTATTGCGGGTATTAAAAATTGGGATAGTGATTGAAGTTCCGTATTTTTTAAGTACGGAGTACGTATTTGCTGTTTTGTATTTACGTATCACGACGTATTTTATTGTTCACCTCGTAAATTTGTTACTCCGGTCTATGACCAAATTCGGGTTAGCGTGTTACTGTTAGCACGTAACAAAGAAACTTGAAACCGCGTCAAATCTAACACTAATCCCAAAAGAAACTGTCAGTACGCGTTCGGCCAAAACAACTTCTCCTGAACCTGGAGCCGTGATGCTTCCCGTGAAATTCTCATCTATTTAAAAGATTGGACGTGATTTTGATTATCGACTTGAAGCTAGCGCCCAAGATGGTTGGTCGTGGCAACAAACGTCGTGTTGATCTGACACACAATGACCAGGAAAACGCGCTTCGCCCGTCTAAACAGGTTCGGAGCGGTCGAACAAATGCTGCGCTGGCAAATGTGAGCAATGGCCAGCGTTTTGGGGAACCCACCGCCTATATTCCATTCAGCCAACGGGATGATGATGAAACTGGTGTCGATGACCTGGTTCAATCAAGTCAAAGCGTCGGCGATGTAGATATCAGCGCCTTTCAAGTCTACGGTATTTGGCAGCTACCGCTTCTAGTTATTGTCAAGGAATATCCAATTGACATTAGCTAGGCTGTATGAATACCAAAATTGTGGGAGTGCGGTTTTATAGTGGCTATGCTAGCGCTGGCGAACGTGTCTTCCTTAGGAGAGAGCCCACAAACCGATACGACCCTAACGCCATTAAGGTGGAGAATGTCATGGGTGCTCAGATAGGCCATATTCCCCGAAATGTGGCTGCCGACCTGGCAAAATACATGGTAAAGTTGAGATATATAAAGAAGTTAGGCAGCTAACAGCTAACGACATCCAGGATGATGGAAGTCTGGTGATGGAAGGAATGCTTACGGGCTCAATCGGGACCTATGACTGCCCTATTGCCATCACACTTTTTGGCCCTACAGATCCTACCTTAAGAGATCGGACGAAAAACCGCATGCTAGTTGATCGACTACCCATCACTGAACTTCTTCAAACCGAGAGAAAAAGGGCTAGGGATGAGTTGGCACGCGCAAAAGCACTTATGGAAGCCCATAAGAAGAAGGGAACTTCTGTACAGGGCCAGAACAGTGGCTTGTATGCTAACCTTGGCACGCCTAAGGGGATGTTGGTAGACCCCACGAATTTGGCGGATCTTCTTCAGCAGAGCAGTTCTATCGATATCAATAGAATGAGTCAGGCAGTGGAGAAATTCGGTGTCAAAGAGTCTGATCTTGCTAGCATGCCAATGGCTGAGATACCAATCGCTATGAAAACTCAGCTGCTTTCGTACCAGCGGCAAGGTCTGGCATGGATGCTTGAAAAGGAGTCTCCCAAATTTCCCGAGGCCGGTTCTGATAGCAATGTGCAATTGTGGAAGAAAGAAGGTAGCAGGTATAGGAATCTTGCCACCAATTTTGCCACTAGTCAAGTTCCGCCCCTTGCAAGTGGTGGTATACTTGCAGATGACATGGGCCTTGGCAAGACGATTCAGATAATCTCCTTGATAATGGCCAACTCAAAAGGCAACAACAACGGGATTTCAACGCCGACCCTCATAATCAGCCCTGTTGGCGTCATGAGCAACTGGAAGCAGCAGATCGAAGCTCATGTGAAGCCAGAGTATCTGCCAAATATTCATATTTATCATGGAACAGTAAAGAAGGAAAGTTCCAAAAATTTGAGTCAGTTTGGAGTAGTCATCACTACTTACGGCACAGTAATCTCAGAATACGATCCCGTTAAAAAGGCAGCCAAAACTACTCGAAATGGCCTCTACTCCATTCAATGGCGCCGTATAGTTCTTGACGAGGGACACACAATCCGAAACCCGCACACGAAAGGTGCCCTTGCAGCTTGTCATTTGAAAGCCGACTCTCGCTGGACATTGACTGGTACTCCTATTATAAATTCGCTCAAAGACCTTTACTCGCAGATCCGTTTCCTCCGACTTTCGGGAGGCTTGGAAGATTTGTCTATGTTCAATGCTGTTCTTATTCGCCCGCTAAGCTCTGGAAACCCTGCTGGTGCCACCATTTTGCAGGCTTTGATGAAAGCAATCTGCTTAAGACGTCGTAAGGACATGGCTTTCGTGAATCTGCGCCTTCCGCCTATGAAAATGCATGTCTTGCGTGTCAAGTTTCATCCTCATGAGCAAGAGAAATACGAAATGTTTCAGTATGTTTTCCCTTCTTCTTTTAGCTGCTAACAATATTCTACACACAAAGCTAATAGAATCTACAGGGCAGAAGCTAGAGGCAAGCTTGATAAGTATACTTCTAGTGGGCCAAACGGACGCACAACATACTCGCATATCCTTGAGGTTCTCCTAAGGCTGCGCCAAGTGTGCAATCATTGGGCTCTCTGCAAGAACCGCGTGGACAGGTTGATGGCTATGCTTGACAAGGATCAGGTCGTCGAGTTGACACCAGAGAATATCAAGGCTCTTCAGGACATGCTTCAAGTCCAAATAGAAAGCCAAGAGACATGCGCCATCTGTCTTGATACCTTAAGCGAGCCCGTCATCACAGCCTGCGCCCATGCTTTTGACAAGGGTTGCATTACCCAAGTCATCGAGAGACAGCATAAATGTCCCTTGTGCCGAGCTGAAATCAAAGACACCAATTCTGTTGTTTCACCTGCCACAGAGTTAGGTGAGGATTCCGGCGCAGGCGAGGTAGACGCCAGTGCACCAAGCAGCAAAATCGAAGCTTTGGTCAAGATTCTAGCCGCCAAAGGCCAAACGGAAGGAACAAAAACAGTAGTCTTCAGCCAATGGACTTCTTTCCTTGACATTGTCGAACCACACCTGACCCAGAACGGGATACGCTTCACACGAATCGACGGCAAACTCAACTCCAATAAACGAGACCAAGCTATCTCCGAATTTAGCAACGACCCAAATTGTACAGTCCTGCTGGCCAGTCTGAATGTGTGCAGCGTCGGACTAAATCTAGTTGCTGCAAACCAGGTGGTCCTGTGTGACAGCTGGTGGGCCCCAGCAATCGAAGACCAAGCCATTGATCGTGTTTATCGGCTTGGCCAAACCCGTGAAACCACCGTCTGGCGATTGGTTATGGACGGCTCGGTTGAGGACCAGGTGCTGGAGATCCAAGCGAACAAGCGTGCTCTGTCGCAGACTGCACTGAGCGAAGCAGGCCTCAAGAAGGGCGAAAGCACCAGCTCAAGACTGGCAGACCTGGAAAAACTACTTCGCAAAAAGGACTCGTAAATTGAGAAGATGATAAAAGAGTCCTCAACGCCACGTATATTTTCGGAGATTATTTCGTTGCATCATACTTGACATTCTTTTGTAATCTGTACCTACTAACCTTTCTCATTCTTTGTATTTTCTTTGTTGGGTTTTCTCTTCGCTTCCGTTCACTATCCATTGGTAAAATATTCTTCGGTCATAAATTTCTTGCTTATATTTCGGGCTATAAAATCTAATTTTTAGGTGCCTATTTGAAAAGAGTCAAATGGAACTTGATCAATTGTCCATATGAACTACTATTTGCTGATAAAATGCCCATTATCACTCTGTTTCTTGCCTTTATCAATTTCGCTTCCAAGATTTACTTCGCAACAATAGAAACAACGTCTTCATCAGCCACCATATGCCCTAATCCCACACGCTGCGGTACGTGTCGAGCGCTTGCTCCCCATACAAGAGCATACTTGAATGTTTCCTTAAGGGTACGGTGTATAGAATCACATACATCTTCTATACTCGAGTTACTGCGCACGATAAGTGCCTCGCTGAAATCTGGCTCGATGCCCTTTCTGTTGGTATCAAAAAATATATGAGTAAGAGCATGATTAATTTCTCGGATGTCTTGTTGGGGCAGAAAAAAGAAAGAAATACAACAAAAACAAGAAGGATGTGCTTACCGTTTCGTATAGATTCGCATTAATCGAAGCTCTTTCCATATCATTTCAACGACGTCCTGTACACCCAAATCGAGCTCACAGCTCATCACTGCCGTGTTGGGCTCGCGAGCGAGCTTGTCCAGGAAATCGAGGCTGATACTGTCGATTTTATTGTATACATATAGACTAGTCATATGTGCTAGTTAGCATATGTCTTCCCCTTTCATCTGCCTCGGGTAAAAGGGGACGTATGCTAACCATCGAATGTATTTTCTATGATCCTTCATGATCACATCAATTAAATCGTCAACAGTAGCTGCAGAATAACGTTAGAGATATGTGATCACCGGTTTGCTGCTGTGCTGCTGCTTCCATTGGCATACCGTTTTCATCTCGCACCAATACTTCGCAATTGAGCATCTTGTAGTCTCTCATAATATTATAGACCATCTTTTCATCCAGGTTCTTAGGGGGATTCTGGAATGAAATTTTCATGCCGCCCGTCTTCTTGGCTTTCAGGTAGATATTTCTGTATTGCTAGGAAGTCAGTCAACAAGATAACAAAAGCTTTGCAACGGCAGGGCTCGTTCGACTCACGGCGGTTCGCGATTAAGTCTGATCCCGACAGCCTCTAATTCCGCCTCCAACAAAGCCCGTTGCTCGGCTCGTTTAGTAGCGTCAAGGACCATAAGAATAAGATCACTCGTCTTCGCTGCAGATATGACCTGACGACCTCGACCTTTGCCCTCCGCAGCACCTTCAATGATACCAGGCAGATCCAATATCTGAATCTCGGCGCCACCGTATTCAAGGACACCGGGAATAGCCGTTAACGTGGTGAAAGAATAAGCAGCTACTTCGCTACGGGTCTTGGTAATTTTGGACAAGAATGTCGATTTTCCCACAGACGGAAATCCGACGAGAGCGACACGGGCATCGCCACTCTTGCTGACATCAAATCCAGCACCTCCGCCAGAGCCTGCACCTCCAGTTGGTTCGAGGAGCTGAGCCCGGAGACGAGCAAGTTTTCTATGACGGAGGTGAGTATACTGTCATCTCACGCTATTCGGTTGAACTCAGGCTTCGCCTACCCTTTTAATAGGCCCAAATGATATTCTATATTACCTATTAGTTTCGGAGTTGTGAAAATACTTTTCAGCGCCACTTTACTTACCGGTCGCCTTATTCTCTGTTAAGAGCAGAAACGAAAAAGGGTCATTATCAGTACAAAAAGGCCTATGTCATGGAGTTGATGCGGGATGTGACAAGTCATTAAACCATTGACAAGCAAACTTACTCTGCGTCCTTCGCATCTCATCCTCGATTCTATACCAGCTCAATTAGCCTTGTGTGCACATAGTTTTGTAGATGGTTGGGCCAATTACTCTTTGATTTTCTCTGTGATGTTCACCATCTTGACGACTTGCGAGACTTCCCCGCAATCAGATGAGACAAGTATTGATGTAATGGATGGGCGGATGGATCACGTTAGACAAATAGCAGAAAGTTGTCGTAATTATAAGCCTCAAAATAAACCACAAGTGAAAAGAAAGCAAATTCCGTATGATAGCAGAACAACAAGTTAAATCGTCCAGTCAACATTTTTTTTGATATCCAAATATCAAAAGCGGCGGCAAGTGGCAGAATAGATTACATAAGCATAATTATGTAGTTATGCGCAATTTCCGCGGCAAGTCCGATGATCAAGCTTCAACTTTTAAAGCTCAACAACCACCAAAAAGCGCACGACCGATATGGCTGATATGACTACTTCAGAACCGCTGGAAGGCTCTGCAGATGTAGAAACCGCGCTTGCGCAGCCGTCATCTACTACGGAGAATGACGGTGCCCTGGTGACTACAGCCGACAACGAAGCTCCTCAGAAGAAGACCAAAAAGATCATCAGAAGGAAGAAACGACCAGCTAGGCCACAGGTCGATCCGTCAACAGTCAAGTCTGAGCCTCCGCCACAGACGGGAACTACGTTCAACATATGGTACAATAAGGTACGTCAATAGTCGATCCATATTCAATTGTATATGCTCCATGCTAACTTGACTTTGCGAACAGTGGTCCGGCGGGTAAGTGAAGAAGATGCGCTTGATTTCATACCCGAATTCCCTTTTTTTGTTCGTCGTTAACTCTAAGACAAGAGATCGTGAGGACAAATATTCTTCCCAGACTGCTGCACCTGGGCGATGTAATGTTGCAAAAGACAGTGGCTACACTCGCGCCGACAAAGTAGCTGGCTCATACTTTTGTCTCTTCTTTGCAAGGGGTGTTTGGTAAGTCATCTGAGACTTTATATCTTCCTTCCGATTAAAAATATATATAGTTGGCTAACAGCACTCAAGCCCCAAAGGCCAGGAATGCGAATACCTTCATCGCCTACCAACAATCCACGACATTTTCAATCCGAACGTTGACTGTTTTGGCCGAGATAAATTTAGCGATTATAGAGATGATATGGGCGGAGTCGGTTCGTTTACGAGACAAAATAGGACATTATACGTTGGCAAAATACATGTTAGCGACGACATTGAAGAGGTGGTTGCTCGGCATTTTCAAGAATGGGGCCAGATAGAGAGAATCCGTGTTTTAACCTCGCGCGGTGTTGGATTCGTCACTTACTCGAATGAAGTATGTACTCCTATATATAGCTCTTCGGGAAAAATATCCCTAATTGCGCGATGGATATACTAACATGTTCGCGCTTAGGCCAACGCTCAATTCGCAAAGGAAGCCATGGCACATCAAAGTCAGTATTTGACTTGCACCCCTCCTTTTATATTATCAGTTAATTAACTGTTGATAATCAGGTTTGGATCATAATGAAATCTTGAACGTCCGGTGGGCAACGGTTGACCCCAACCCGCTGGCTCAGAAACGAGAGGCACAGCGTCTTGAAGAGCAAGCCGCGGAAGCCATCAGGAGGGCATTACCAGCCGAATTTGTTGCAGAAATTGAAGGCCGCGACCCAGAAGCGAGAAAGAGGAAGAAACTCGAAGGAACCTTCGGTTTAGACGGTTACGAACCCTCGGATGAGATCTGGTATGCTCGAACGAAAGAAATTGAAAGCTCGGCAGAAGGGAATCTAGGACAGCTCGAATCTTCTGGACAACCGCTTCTCATTGAAAGTGCGCCGCCGCCTACAGAAGAAACACGGAATAGCGGCAACCAGGCACAAAGTGGTATTTTGTCGAGCTCAACTTTAGCTGCTCTCAAAGGATTCGCGCCGGCCCAACCTGCTGCTCCGAGCTCCAACGGGCCTTTGGTGGGTTATGGAAGCGATGCTGATAGCGACTGATTAGATTTACATCAATATTATGTCGTGTTCCTTGTCAATATCAGTATCAATAATAGATTACGGACCACAGACTACACAGCAATATGCTGAGATGAGTAAGATAAGAACTAGTCAGGAAATGAGCAATATATACCTAGTAATAGAAATGATGACACTCTATAGAAAATAATTAGTAGCTTAGATATCTTCTTGGGCTTGGGGTACTGATACATAACTATATTATTAAAAAAGATAACTACTATAGGTACCATCCTAGGACGTGACTCCTGCCGGATCCCCAAGGTACCACTCCACCCAAGTCTTATATGCTTTGAGAGTCTCCTCGGGGAGCTTGGAAAATAATGTAGGGCGCAGAATAAGCTGCTTGCCATCGCGGTAAACCTCAATTACACGCCCACGCTTCCCCATAAGCGAGATGAGAAAAACCTGCAGAATATGAGCGATATGTTAATGTATTAAACAAAGTAGGTATAAGGGGATTAAATTACCGGAGCCATCATATGTTTGATGAATCGTGATTTTTTCAACTGCGCCCACATCAGGCGAAGAATAGTCAACAGCTCCCCACGGACGATTGTCTGATCATCTCCTAGCATGTTGTTATTACATACTGCTTTGATATGTGGAAATTCCCTCCCTCGAATATCCATCAATCTGAAAATCCCAAACTCTGGCTGTCTATATTGGTACAAATCTGAATAAGCGTTGTAATCACCGGCACTGTCCACCGGAGTCAGCGGCCACTGCATAATGTTATCAGAATAATTCAAGATATTATTGAGCTCACCATTTCTGGGTCCAGGGCACTTCACGGCCTCTCTTGCCCCATAACCATTTGTCGGTATATGTCGACAAGCTGCCTTCAATTTGATATGCACGGTCGACTGGTCTCTTGCCGCAGGTGTCCTCGTTGTTCAGGGCTTCATAGTGTTCTTCGAGGTCATCGTCGTCTGGCTCCGCACGACTGGGCCCTGATGCAAAAAAGTGTGGTTTTCCGTTGGAATTCACATCGAGGGTCATGCGTTGGACGTCAATATTCAGACTTTTGAGGAGAGATGCGTCGAGTTCGTCAAGAGCCTCAATTTTGCCAACAGTTCATAAATCGGTTTGCGTCGTTCGAGGCGTTCAGGTGATTCAACGACATGCTTTTTTGCTGACAAAGCGAAATATGAAGAAGAGTATTTATAGCTTGAAAGTTTGGATGTCTGGATGTTTAACCTGCGGCATGGCAAATGATAGTTATACCTAGGTAGTTATGGGAGTTGTTCTGGGTACTATTGTTGCTGGGTGACGCAAATCCGTTTATGTATATCTTTTCTGATCGACTTGGGAACCACCAAAATTACAGAAAAATCCACTGTACCAACGGCGCCAATAGGAATTGAACCTATAAGGGAATAAACCTTGGAATCCCAACAACGATTACGGCGGTTGCACGTATATAAGCTTGCTCATGTGTGTGCCTGAGGCCTCTGTCTTCCGCTGACGGCTTTGCAACCTCATAAGTACAGACCTAAAACGCATGCCAATTTGTCCATATATGGATTATATGCTAGTATTAGCTCCATTGAGGCCGCTCAAGCCCCAGATTCCTACGTTCTGGTTGGCCGTACAAACTAGTAGTTGTCAAACATCTGATATTTTAACAGTATCAGGCTACAAGTATCTGAAATAGCCTGTTGCAATTAGGTAATTTTATTAATTGGAGAGTTTAGAGAGGTTTCATGTACATTAACTCAAAAGATACCCAAGTTGAACTATGTCAACCCGGACTTTTTGTTTTCGTTTCCTTACGTTGAACGGCCCAAGTCATAATAGATACACGCTCCAGTGCGGAAATTGTATATGAAAGCATTGTGCGAACCGTGTTCCTTACCTCCGCCTGGTGCATACTCGGTAGCAAGGTCCTGAAGCAGCTCATGAACCTGGGCGAGGTATTTTCGCTCCGTGAGAGGGGCATTTTGAATAACAGTACGCCAACTGTCAGGGTCACTTAAACGCGTGTCTCGAATGGCGTCTAGCAGATCATCCCTAGTATCAATAGCAGCAATGGGCCCATTGAGGGCCTTTTCTACAAGCTCACGGGAGCGTAGAAGAGCTAAAACAGTCAGATAATACTGATTTGCTGAGAAACTCGGCTTGAACTTACCTGAGTCAATAATATTTCGTCGGTTCGTCTTTTTATTCCTGTGCTGTGCGACCAGAATACGCACATCGTTCATTCGATCACTGCTTGGCCCACCGGCGTCTGGTTGGTTAGGATTTCGCAGGAGCTTAGGAATATCGACTAGATTTTCACGCTGATTTCGAGATCGTATCTCTGCGCGCAGCCAAGCAATCAGATCCGACGTTCTCACATCGTATTCTTCTTTCTTGACCAGACTTCTGATTTTGAGCCCCCGCTCGTTGCTATCGGCTTTGACTAGCACGACCCATGTATGGCTGTCCTCTTTGTAATGAGACATGAGCTCTTCGAATGACGATGCATCAACTGCAAGTTCTGAGATTATATCATGCGACCAAAGCTCTTGCACAATTCGCACCCCAAGCGTGCGGAGGACAGTTGGATCAAAGCTTGCAACAAGGACATCACACTGTGCTTATTGTCAGTAAGAACGATTGCGCAGAGAGAGTAGAATAAAAACATACACGTCGAGATCGCCAAAAGCTTTCAATTTCGTTTTCGCTATGCTTTGTGAAAACTTTTGTAGAATTCTTTATGAGTTCGACCATTGACGAACTCAGCCGGTCCCAGCTAAGATTAAAACCCACTGCATGTGCTTGAGAGCGACTATAAAGCAGTTTGGGGCTGAATTCCTGAATGAGTCGGTCATATCTTCCTCCAGCAGCGAATACATCCCGTCGTTTCCCGTCGAAAATACATTGAAAGAGGATGCTACCGCGGAAAAATTTGTCATTCAGGCTTGCCAGAGGGTTGACATAAACCTTGCGTTTAACGTCAAAGCCATGGATATATGAGACCAAAGCCTTGATTCGAGCAAAAATCGGCGGCAGCCTATCGGCAAATTCGGTGCCTTCCATGATCGCTTGTAATTTTTGCTGAACCCTTTCAGGAGTATCTGAGCAAAGTATTAAGACTCCTATCTTCGACAATGACGTTTAAATAGACGATCACTTACCTCGGAAGTCGAACCTAGCCAAATCGTCCAAAGAGGTCGAAGCCACTCCAATGGTGGGAGATCGAAGCTCACTTCTAATCTTCTGCATGGTCCACTTGCCAATGTTCAGCCTGCTGAGTACCTCCTTCGCGACGGGCATCTGGGCCTGAGTAATTCGACAAAATTCCATGATTGTTTGGAGCAAATCTGAGTGGTTAATGTGGAAACACATCGGAACAGATCTTAAAACTGGGAAAGTCTCGATAATTTCATCGAGGACCTTGATGACCTCTGCCTCCTTAAGAGCAAGATCCAATGTGTTGTAAGAAACAATATCAAAATCAGCTTCGCGGTGGGATTTAGGCTCGCCGCCATGTGGCGATTCTCTATACACTTTTCCAAAAGAGAATGTCTTCTCCAATGACGGGTCTTGTCTAGGAATTGCCCTAGCATTGGGTAGCGTCAGGTCGAATGGAAGTTGTAGCATGTTCCCAGACGCATCTAGTAGACGCACAACACCATTTTGGTAATGGCCCGACCGGGGGAAAACGGTTTGCCTTGCACTCTCCACCGCTCCATGTCGACGAAATATCTGTACGAGCTTTTCTTTGACGAGTCCTCGAATGAGCATTTCATTCGCTTCCGGGTTCCCACGGGAATCCATATCCCACGTGAGATCTTCAACCTTTCTCGGAGACTGAGAAAATATAGCTGATAAGATCTTCTTGTAATCTGGAGAATTGGGATCCGACAGGAGGCCAATTATAGCTCTCCTGAACGTCTCCTCTTCAACCTGTAGAGGTATTTTGCCACTCTGGAGGAGTTCCGAGGCAGATGGCCGTTCACTAGGACGATGACTAAGTAGGGATTCGATAATTTCTCCTTGAATTGCTTTCTCAGCTTGCTGAAATATCGGGGGTAAGACGTGATTTTTCTCGCGCAAAGCTCGTAGCGTATGATCTCGCTCCATCCCCGTCCGTAGTGGGTAATTCATCTCAAAGAAGATAACACCAAGAGAATACATCTGTCTACAGTTAGCAGGTTTGCGAAGGAAGGTTCATAACAGAAATACTAACATCGACCTTCTCGTTATATTGAGCAGTAGAAGTTGATTTGATTTCAGGTGCAACGTAGTATGTTGTACCAATACTGCGGGTGAAGTCTCCTGCGATATCCGTTGCTCCAGAAGCCCGTACTTCTGCTGTAAAATGCCCACTCATTGCTAAACCAAAGTCACCAATACGAGGGTTGTTGGCCACATCTATAAAGATATTATCCGGCTTCAAATCTCTGTGGATGATGCCATTGCTATGGATGTGGCTTATACCATCCAGAATCTGGCGAAAAAGACGCCAACAACGGTCGATATCATCGTAGAGACCGTCATGGATCAGATCTCGCAAAGTCTAGGAATGGTCAGAATAAGCGTAGTGAAAGATTGTACTTGGACATAAGCAACACTTACATGCTTCTCACAATATTCCATTTGAATGTAGAGCGTGTTCATCACAGGTCGGCCCTGTGATCCTGACCGCACCCGATTGATCTCGCCACCGGTATCTGTGTTGCTAATAACCAATCCCTTTGATTCAACCTGCTCTTGATCCAAAGACGCAGTATCTTCTTCGTTGCCACTATCGTATCCAAATTCAACCTTGGGATATCCGCTTGAACTAATGAAATCCAAGCCACTAGTGCTTGCACCCAGATCTCTCTCCCTTATTGAATCATCTTCGGTTGATGACAACACATCTGAGTCAATTGCATCGTGATCCTCTTCAAGCCACGCTGTGTAGTATCGGACTACGTAAGGATGATTAAGTCTCGACAGCAGCATGATTTCAGAAAGTGTGTCTTTTAATGCGCTTGCAGAGTTTTGGGTTATTTTCTTGATAGCGTAGAAGCGGCCATCTAATTTATTGCGTGCCTTGACTACCTGACCAAAACCGCCCCTCCCTAACCGACCAGCTTCATCAAAGTCGTGAGCATAGCGCGAGAAACTGGGCAAACCGACTTGGGAGTCCATGCGAGGGCGTCTCATGTAAGAATTGGAGTGATAAGTTGTTGAATTTTCAAGTAAAGGAGCGTCAACTCGGAAGAATTCAGACGGCTGGAGTTGAAAAGCGGTTGGGCGTTTCTTTGGATCTGGTTTAAAAATCTCCCGCAAAAGATCGTGCAGAGGCATTGAAAGATCAAGACTATTCATGACGGCATTGGCAGATGTATAGCGCTGCAGTACATCCTTGCCAAATCCCATCTGCAGAAGTACAATACCGAGATCCCAAACATCGGTTTTAGCTGTAGAGTGCGCGTCGTTCTGTGTCAATTCTGGAGGCAGCCAGAATGGAGACCTTGAGGTCGCTAGCGTCTGTTGACGGTCACCACCTTGCGGTAGAGCCGCTTCGATGTTTCCTTGAAGTTTGACAGTAGTGCTTCCCGTAGCATGGCGGAAGAGCATAACACGGCCGCTATGAATATCACCGTGTACCACGCCGTTTCGATGGTAGAAATCAAGCGCTTCAAGCAATTGAATCATCCAAGAGCGGATTGAGTCTACTCCAATAGCGCCTACCAGGTCCAACAACTCGGACAACGAGCCTTTATTTGCGTACTCAAAAAGGACACAAATTTGCCAACTGCAGCTTGGTGTTTCCTGTGCTTGTAACGGACGGCATATTTTGAAACCAATCAGGTCAACCACATTAGTATGGCGTAGCTTCTTCAGTAGTTCGAGTTTGTCTTCACTCGTTCGCATTTGCTGACGAAATGCTAGGGCGTCTATGCCCTTCTCCTCAACATGTATTTCCTTTAATACCACAAGTGGTACGCGCGAACGATGCTCGGACACAAGAGGACGTGCTGTAAAAGTTTCTGTATTCTGGGAAGACTGAATTAGCGTCTTGCTAGAAACCGCTTGAAAAGTGATTTGTCGGTTGTCGATATCATTCATGACCAATGGAGGATCAAATGTAACGTAGGCGGAATTGTCATCAAGAATTTCGGTGACGTCCAATGCCGCAGATCGGCTCTTTCGTCGAGAGTCTCGAGCCTTTATACGCTCACGTTGTCTTATTTTGTCTTGTAGCAGTCTTTGCAGCGCCCGTTCTTCCTCAGCCGTAGCCGCTTCTTGTTTACGGAGCTCTTCTTTCCTGTGCTGTTCCGCCTGATGAATGGCTGCGGCTTCCTGTTCGATGCGTTCCTCTTCCAAGCTGGGCATATCTTTATCCTCGGCTCGTGCAACTGCAGCGTCCTCAAGGACTTCTTGAATATTCACCGCTAGCTCATATATCATTTCTGAGCCGAGTAATTCTTTCGGTTTATTTCTTAAAACGGTTTCTATTCTCGATTTCGGGCCATGACGAAGATCATCCGATTCTTCAACAATCAGGTTGGGCACAGTCTTGGGATACGTTGTTGGTAACTCGACGAACAATAAGACACTGACGCTAGGATCTGAAGACGCTCTCAGGCGCAGCTTGAACGCTACTTCGGATGATTTCTTAAAAGCAACTGTGAGATGCTTGTTCGGCAATAAATAATGTACATGGGATGTGGTGTAGGAAAGCGTACCTGCCAAGCTGCTTGTCTGAGTTCTACATCTTGGAAATCTTCACCGTAAATTGATCTTAGCGCTTCGGCTTCATCTTGATGGATTTCTCTGTAGTTTGTGGAGCCTAGGACGGGAATTTTGACGGGTGACGAGTCAATGCAAGCCGGCTTTTCCTCCCCCTTGGGAGAGCCATTTTGGAGAGCATTAGATGGCTTTTTCTGTTTCTTGTGAGGCATAGCGGGGCTGTGAGCGAGATATATCTATCATATGAAGTTCTGGGGATAGAGACAGGTCACCCTGGTCACAACAAGAAGTGACAAAGAATGCAGCCGAAGCCGCAGCCCTCTAATTCTCAAGGAAGCGCATTTTCTCCTGGGTAGCGAGTAGAGTAGTAGACGTTGAATTGGGACGACAGGAAGGGATCTTTGTTCGTCGTTCTTCTTCTTCTTAAATGGCGGTATCGATAAGGATCCACCGCGCCTTACCCGAAACGGACTAGGCACGTGCCAGCTCAAGACGGGCAGGCGGTGACCCACCTCGAGTTGTCGGACGACGACCTGTAAACAAAACACAGCAAACCACGTCAATAGCCAGCGGGCGGCCTGCCATCAATGCATATTTTCGCTGTTGTCGCTGTTATCGTTGTTGTGCCAATGCTGCATGAGCCGTGAAACATAAGAGACTGCCAGCAAGGCAAGATTCAAGATGCTGGGCTGGATTACGGGCCAAACCGAAAAGCACAGCCGGGCCACTGGTAGACTTCAGACAAGAAACATGCTGCGCAATCTAGATACTGACGCGTCTCAAGACGACCCAGGCGAAATGGATGCGCCTCAAACTCCAGGTCCTGTGTTTGCTATGCGGGCTTTTAGG
Source organism: Trichocomaceae sp. PYS4502 (assembly GCA_023625875.1). NCBI lineage: Eukaryota > Fungi > Ascomycota > Eurotiomycetes > Eurotiales > Trichocomaceae > Trichocomaceae sp. PYS4502. The sequence continues at coordinate 106,115 of JAMAFX010000047.1, forward strand.
AGTGCCATCTTCGGCACCCCTGCTGGTGAAGACAACGACGACAATGGACGCCCAGCTACTACGAAAAACAACGAAACCCCATCGATAAGCGAGAAGAAGACGGCTCATCAGAATATCAATACGACTACAAGCAAAGAACAACAACCGAAAGGAAAATCGAGCTCAGATGCCGCAAACCAACTCAGCATATCTCCAACGAAAAGCATTCTTGTCACGCCAGGGACCATATCAAATAGGCGCAAGACCGTATCGTTTGGAGACACGGCTTTTCACCAGGATTCGGAAGGGGACCGGCCTCTGTCAAGAAGCAATAGTCTTGCACCCTCATCTGCAGGCTCTGTTACCAGCCAATGGATGTCAAGCCAATCTGATGGAAAGGCGAGACCCCGAAGCAGATTGACGCAGAGCCTAATTGATGCCAAAGAACTTCATAAAGAGGAGGTTCCTAGAATAATCAAACCTTCGCGCAATGAGCCCTTATCTACCAAAGAGACATCAAATCAAACTACCGAAGCGGGTGTGACTGCAGACCGCGACGAAACTGTTGATCTCAATAACCCACGCTCACAATCAGGTCAATTCTGGAAAGCAGAGTTCGAAAATTACCGGCTACGCACCTATTATGAGATCAGGAGGCTTATCGAATACCGCGCAGCGGCAAAATCTTATGCACGAAAGAAAGATGCAGAGGCTATGCGTTTGGCAGGATTGTTACAGGAGGAGGAAGCAAAGGTTGCGGAGATGGAACGTCGTCTGGCTGAGTTCGCTTCGGATGTGATGAGCAAGAGTGTTGACGCTGATAGAGAAGAGCTTGTTCAAAAACTCGCGAAGCAAACCGCTCTCACAGTTCAGTTCAAACATAAAGTCGACAATCTACGGAAGACACTTGAACGACATGGAGTAGTTTGCAGTCCGGATGAACAAACAGACTCGGAAGAACCGCCCAGAGATGATCGAGCCGAAATTACGAAGCTACAGCTGGCCCTTGACCAAGCGACCAAGGAACTTGAAGAGAGGAGCCACGACGATGAACTAGAAAAACTTCGAGATTTAGCAAATGCCTCCGAAAACAAGGCGCATGAACTTGAGAAGGAAAACGCTTTGTTGAAAAAGACCATAGCAAGGGTCAAAGGAGAAATGGGAAAATACGAGCAACGGCGATCTGAGAAAGAAGCCAAGTTGAAACAGCGTGCAACTAAATTCGAAACACGATGTCAGGAATATAAGGAGAAAATGGCGGAGTATAAGGTGGCAGTCCGTGAAGAAAGGCAAATGTATTTGCGGCAAATTCAGAGCCTGGAAGACGAAGTCGCCGCTTTGAGGATTTCAAACCGGGGGATTTCTATGAATGATGCTCCGCAGGATCTCCAAGTGAAGTCGCATGCAGGGGTACAAATCCACGATTTTGGTGACCAGGGTCTCCATCTTCCGGTGGACAATAACGAGGAATTGCTGCAGGTAGGGTAATCTACCTTGAAGAATTTGCAGATCAAATACCTACGATTCACAGCATGCTTTTTCAGATAATCGAAGGAATCGAGAATCGGGATTTGATGAGAGCAATATATTGATTCAACTAGACGAGTCTCCCGAAAAGGGCATACACGGTACTTCTCCCGTCGAAAACAACAATGTTGTCCAGCTACCGTTTTCTCCGCTGATGTCACAGAAAACCCGGACATTGAAACGTACGAAGGCCATCCACCCACAGCAGAAAGTCGGAATCCAACTTGAAGAGGAGGAATTGAGAAATGTTCGCGACATTCTACTTTGATTTGATACCCATTTTGTTGTTACGTTCAAAGCTTTTGCACGTACAGGTAGTTTCGGTTCTACGACGATGTAGAATTGTGCTTTCCAATTTATTCATTCTTTTGTTTTCTTCAAACTGTACAACACAGGTCGCTAGATGCCATCAACGACATTCCTTGCGTCTATATTCTAATGCATCTTCTATCACTCCTTCATTATTAATATTAACAAGCTCATACCTTTCCATCACAAAACGACACAACAGCCCATTTACCACTCCACGCCCATTTTCTAGCTCCGGAATCGCCACCTCCACCGGGCAATGCGCGTAGACGCTCGTCTTCGCCGGGCTGAAGACCGACTACGACATCCGCCTTGCAGGTTCGGAAGGACAGGATGCGCATTCCAGACTTAGGGCCGAGGGGTCCTATAGCTTCAGTGAATGCGGTTGTAGGGTCCCAAGCAGCCTATACATTATGTTAGTGCAACACTTGACAGTATTACGTCCGTTGATGTAGTTAGGAGCGCAATAAAACGAGAAAGTCGAACTTACATCGCTTGTCAACTTGCGGTAGTTGAGGTCACCCTTGAAAAGGACGAGTTCGGCAGACTGCAGGTCCTCGTAGAGATCAGATGCAGTCTTCGGTAGACGCCAATAAGACCCAGGACCCGTCCAAAATCGATGAGGGCGAAGGACCAGCTTTCCTTCCGCATGGAACGAGCTCCATTGGCCGAACAGGAAACTAATATTCCCCAATTCCTCGTCAGAAAGAGGGGTATGCTTGCGGTCTGAGTCGTTGGAGTCGTCGTCTGCTGCAGTGTAAAACGCCAGCGGATTGGCAAGCGCATTCAACAAATCCGCAAAGTCCCTGGGGATAACGTCTGAGACAAACCAGGGGATAACTTTGGGACGCAGAACGACAGTCGTGGCCAAGCCCGAGGATAGCAGGTATCCGGCCAGGATGAGGTCGACGAAGAGCTCAAAGCCTGCATTGTCAAGGACAATGTCCACTCTTCGTTCTTCGCTGGCCGGTTTGGTCTTGCGTGCATCTCGCAAGACGGTATATGCATCCTTCATGTCGTTGATGAGGATGTTCTTTTCCGAGGCTTTGCGCGCCTCGGAGCCTTGCAGTTTCTGGATATCTTCATACGTAAGAGAGGTGAGTAGGGAAAGGTCGGTTGCGTTCCCCCATAGGCAGATTTCGCACATCTCGGTGAAGATGAGTTGTTCGGCCTCTTCGATTTGCTCTTCAGAGAGCCCCTTCTTTGTGCCTCGCTCTTTGGATTCTTTCTCGGCTTCGAGTGCCAGAGCTCTGTATCTGCCGGCTAATTCGAGAACAGCGGGACGTGATGATTTGAAAGTAGACATTTTCTGGCGCGAAAAGACGTCGTAGCCTCTCCAGTATTTGGACCGGTTGAAGAGAGTCGCAATTCTTCGGTCTGCAAGACGCACGCAGGTTAGCCTGTGTGCACCTCATGTGGAGTGATTATCAAAAATGCATACATAGATAGCATTCAGAATACAGCCACGGGACATTGTACCAGGTCGGGTTTCCACGCTTCTCCAATTCCTCGTTATATTCGGCGATATCAAGCTCGCCATCGTCGAGTAGTGGTCTGCCATTTTATCACACTAAAATTAGTTGACGCACAGTCTCCTAGAACAAACTAACAAAGGGTGGAACTCACGATAGTTGCCGGTTGTGCTGCAATTCGTATTTCAATATGGCCAATTCTTGGATAATAGTCTTTCCCTCGGCTCGCTTTTCGGCGTCTGTGGCAGAAACGTCGCCAACTGTCCGGTGAAGATCATCAATGGCGCCTGTCTAGGACTCTTTACGTTAGCCATTGGGAAGTAAACAGAAAAGGATGCTGGAGAAAGTAAGTAACCCTAGCTTACAAGGATAACTGGCCATCGGTCTCGAGCCGAAACAGAGGCGAAGCTCGTCTCGTCCGAAGTCAAGTACTGGGCTGTTGTTTTTATGTCAACTCGATTCAATGGCAGGCAGTTAAGGGGGCTTACGGGTCTTGGGATCGTATTCCATCTTTACTGGGTAGATACAAGGCAAGAATGGGAAATGAAGACTGATGAAGGAAATGTTGTATAGAGAGGGGCTGCGGGGCTGATCCGGCCGAGAATCTCCCCGCATTTCCATCTAGGGCTACTACGCAGTACTCCATAGTATGTACTATGTAATATGTAGTAGTATCTCGTCGATCATTATTTAATCGATCAGAAAAATCAAGGCAAATAATCATGATTAGATCAATACCCAAAGCCCCCCCTGATGCTCTTTATCCAACCGACTCGACTCCGTATGCAAGAACGCTCCAGGTAGCGCTCGCTGTATGCGTTTGTAATCTCAAGCTCAAAAGGGGTACATATGGTAATGAAAATATGATCTAGTATATATTCTTTTTGTCATTTTGTTTTTTTAATTTCATTCCAAAACATAATTCAGCCGCCTGTCGTGATAATATTTCGGACTGTTCTTAGATCATGAAATCGTCTACATCATTGACATGAGAGAATTTTGAGCATAGGCCTGCGAGGAAAGGAGAGAGAGAATGTTAGTCTCTGTGTACCTCTGAATGTAGTGATAGGAAAAATAACGTACCATTGGCTTGATATCCGGATGAGGTACCGCATCGAATACATGGTATTCAAGCTTGAGTTCCGGACCAACGTTGATATAAGCACCCTTATTTTCAGTTGCATCGCAATACTTTGGCGCGGAAAAGACAGTAATGCATCGTCCGTCATGCTCAATGTCATATCCACCCATTCTCACTTCGTGCGAGCGGATAACAGCTTCCAGACCGTTCTTCTCGCAGAAGCGCTTGGTGACATCCGGGCCAAACTGCATGCCGACACCGCGCTTGCTGGGGCCACGTCCGTTCTCCGGTTGAGGATCGGTCCATAGCATTTCCATCATAAGGCCAGACTGGCCGGGTTGGCGCTGGTTATGTCTATTGAGTTTGCGGATGTCGTCGAGTGTGGTGTTGTCATCGGAGAATAGGCCACCGTGTAGAACAAAGTATTTGCCGCCCACAAGAGTGGCCAGGGGTAAAGCGGAGAAGGATTCGGAGAAGACTTTGAAGACATGTTCGTTATACTTGGCTTTGCACTCTCCTTCAAAGCCGTATACCTTGTTCATGTCGTCTGTCTCGTGGTTTCCGCGGTTGAGGAAGAATTTATCTGGTCGCAGCCACTTGTATGCATAGAGGAGAAGAGCAATCTCTGTCGACCAGGAACCACGGTCGACGAAATCTCCGTTGAATAGGTAAGCATGGGTATCCGATGGGAAACCATTTAGTCTGAAAATCTCCAGAAGATCGAAATATTGGCCTATATATATATAACGTCATCAGAATCTCAGCGTGTAGCACAAGGTAAAGGTGAGGTCCGCACTAACCATGTGTATCACCACATATTGTGAGTTTAGTACCCTTTTCCACCCCTATTTCGACCATAGTCGGTTCTGCTTTGACAATATCCAGCACGTTCTTCACAATCTTGAACGCGTACTTCCGGTGAATCTTCTTGCCGTTCTTGAACCGCTCAATCATATCGTCGATGAACTCCTGTGTCATCGCTTCGTCCAGCCGCACTCCGTCGTAGCTGTCTTCAACGACAATCGCGTCAATATCGAGATCCTCAAATGCAGAAGCCGGTTCGGCCACCTCGATCGCCTTCTCAAAGTCCATGCGCCGCACCAACTTCTCGCATTCCGTAAGCTTGAGTTTCGCATCGCGATTGTTCGGTTCGCGCTTGATGACTGACTTGAAGTCCTTGAGCGCAGCGCGAGGGTTCAGGATAGCAGTATTGGCTAGTGCGCGTCGCCAGTACGCCTATTTATGTCACATTAGAACGAGCAGCAGAATGCTGAAACGTGGAAGAGTATGTTACCTTCACGTAGGCCGGATCGAGCTCCAGGGCCCTTGTCGCATCGGCAATAGCATATCCATATGCCTCCAATTTGATATGAGCCTGGGCTCTGTTGCAGAAGAACGAGGGCTCCTTGTCATATTTGTTAATGGCCTGGGTGTAGAAGTCGATCGCAGTGGGCCAATCGTGCTGAGCGAAAGCCTTATTGCCTTGCTGCTTCAGAGCAGTGGCGGCGTCGGCGGCGGAGGAAGTCATTTAGATATCACGGAAAGGATCGCAAGAACGTCTAAGTATTCCCCTAGGTTCTACTCCCAAGCATCAAGAAGTCCGGGCGACGAATAAAAGAGGTGGTTATCAAGGCACACGAACACGGACGTACGGACGTAGGGCCACAGAATGGCACAAGACCAGTGAGAACTCAGGTAAGAAGCGAACACGGTCGCGATGAGGGATCTTGGGCAAGCTGAAAGCGTAGAACCAAATGTAAGCGGAAGAGAAATAGAAATAAAATACTCCAAAGATGGCCCAGACAGCGTGAGAGAGAGGAAATTTTGAGGCTTTCCTTTCCGTCTGGTCTATTTTTGAATTTCTGCGGCGGGAAGTTGGAGCCCGCTTATCGGCCTTCCAGAAACGTCGCCGTCCTTCCCTTCTTTTACAACTACACACTTACCTTTGCTTTCAGGCGTCAAGACATACAAGGAGATACGAGAGATCAGCTACAGACAGACAGGCAGGCAGGCACAATGACTTCCTTCGCCGTCCCTCCAGGACAAGTCCGCACCCTTCGCGCATGCATGGTGTGCTCAGTCGTCATGCCGCAAAGCGTGAGTTGATGCCTTTCACCCCCAAGCACAGCACCCAAGCACAGCACCTGAAGTTTAAGCCATACTAAATCTCGAATCATTCATTTCAAACAGAAATTCGCGCGAGAAGGCTGCCCAAACTGCGATCACGTCCTCCAACTACGCGGCAATAACGACGCCATCCAAGAATGCACATCACAGGTCTTCGAAGGCCTGATATCTATCATCGACGAGCGCCAGAGCTGGGTGGCGCGCTGGCAGCGACTAGAAGGGTACGTGCCGGGGACGTATGCTATCAAGGTCACTGGGATCTTGCCAACGGAGACTGTGGCGTCGCTGGAAGATGCTGGGATTAAATACATTCCGTAAGCTTGTTCCCTTTATCACCTCGATTTTGGAAATGGAGAATTTCTGTGAGTTTGTTGGACTACTTTTCCTGACCTATGTATACAACCTTTTAGACGAGATGGAAGTGCGAACGAAGAAGAGTCATGATTCGGGTGGTACCATACGTCTTTCGCTTTGCTTCAGGAATGGTGTTCAGGTCTGATTCTCGACTATCCATTTGGATATAAAAATAAATCACATGGCGTTCATTGCAACACAGCTTTCTTCTACTACTGGAGTTGAGCACATTGATATCCCGAATTTATATTATCATATATTTTCAGCTATGAACATCCTTTATAATATACGAACCAGCCAAGCCACCTGTGGCATTAAATGCGGCACAAAGAGAAGAACAACAACAAGAAAACATGACATCATGATACAATCACTGTATATAAGAAGATTATAAGTTGATTAATTTTTCGAGTCTCTCGAGAAGGATGTCGGCTGGTGAGAAGTTAGCATTACGCCACAGGCAAGAATGGGGGAGAAAATAGGGGGGGAGAAGAACATACCATGGTGCTTCTGGAAGATCAACATTGGTCGCAGACGGACGGCACTGGCACCGCTTCCGCCAATATTAATACCAACAGTCTTAGCCTTCAGAAGGAACTCGTCACGGCTAGGCGTATCCCAGGCGATGAAAGTTCCCTGTCCCTTGCCACGGAGATTCTGGATAGCCTGCGGGTACTTCTTAGCAAGGGTCTCAAGCCCGTTGTACAGGTAGTCGCCGGTCAACGCTGTGTTTTCGATGAGGTTCTTGCTTTCGATTTCCTCGTAGATGGCGCGGAATATGATGGCACGGGCTGGGTCACCCAGCCAGGTGTTGAACTGGCGGTATGGCTTATTGGGTCGCAAAGCGGGATCATTGTAGTAGTAACCGGCAGCCTGGGCCTTCTTGGAGAATGTAACAATATCCGGAGGAGTGGTTAGGTTCCAGTGGTCGTGGGCCCAGAGCTTTCCAGTTGCACCAACTCCAGTCTGAACCTCATCAACAATGAACAGCACGTTGTTGCGCTTGGTGATGTCTCGGAGGCCCTGGAAGAAAGCGGGTGAGGCATGGTTGTCACCACCCTCAGACTGAATGGGCTCGACTACCACAGCAGCAACGGGGTTGTGGAACTCCTTGATAATACGCTCAGTCTCTTGCAAACAGCGTTGCTCTTCCTCGGCATTCTCCTTGGCATGCTCTTCAAGAGGATACTTGAGATCCGGGAATGGAGCAGCGGGCCAGTCAAAAGCCGGAATATCGAGTTTGTGGATAGGCTTGCTTCGCGTGGTAGACAGACTGCCAAAGAGACGACCGTGGAAAGCCTTCTTGAACGACAGCACGGACATTTGGGGCGAACCAGGGAACTTGTTCGCCATGACTGATTGCATTTCCTCCTCAGTGAAATCAACTTCTGCCCCACCACGTTCCTGCTGGCGACGATACATGAAGGCAGCCTTGTAGGCAGTCTCGTTGGCATCTGATCCCGACAGTGCGGTGAAAACTTGGTTCATTCCCTTGGGAGCAGCTTTCAAAAGGCCAGTTTGAAGGATATGGGACCAGTCCGCAGAGGGGAAATTTCCAAGGGCCGGTCTGTCAATAAGAGCCCGTACCATTTCTGGTGAGGTCGCGGCAGCGGCAAGATGAGGGTTGTTGTAACCCACGGGAATGGAAGCAATTTGTGCGTAACTGCCCAGCAATGCATTAGCTCAATCTGCCATCAACAAATCAGGGACACAGGATTGTATATAACTCACACATCAAGATAAGTATTGCCATCCAGATCAACAATGCTAAAAAAAAGTGTTTAGGTTAATGCTCTATTCTTCCCTTATTGATTACTATAGATAAGGAAGATTGGCTCCATACTAGTTTCCAATGGACTTCTCATAATCAGCGAGAAGGTTCAAGCTGCGAGTGTCAAAGACTTCACTGAGATCCTTTGCTGCAGCTTGGTTTTTCGGGCCAGGGACAGCGGTTTGCACCGAGGGACCGCTGGGCTCCTGTGGAAAGAAGGGCTGTGCCGCACGGCGAGTGGCAGCCGTGCTGAAGAGACGAGACGCATTGATGCGTGCTACAGGCTTCATGTTGAGACCGGATCGAAGTGCAGAGCTCATGTTCTTTTTCTTTTCCGTTAGCAGAAGACCAATGCATGTGCAATTGCAATTGCAATCGACTTCCAATGAATGTGCTATGGTAGTTATTGACAAGGGATAGGCAGAGCAAGATGCAGAACGGTGTCCAAATTGCGAAATGGACAGGACCAGAGCAGTTAGAAGGGAATACTCAAGGGAATACTCACAAATAACTATGTGAAAAACCGAGTGTGCGAGCGATTGACAATTGACACGGAAAAAGAGGAAGCAGCAGCGGTTATGTATGATGATAACCGCCGCCCCGCAGCAGCTTGACCGCTGAGCGGCGATAAGTTCTGCGCGTCGGCGGCTACAGCCAATCGCAGCCGCCGCAGCGCCAACGCCGAGCCAAGCGCGCTATTCCTAATCCGTTTTATCTGCGACGTTATCGATAAGCCGATAAGCCGATAACTGATAAGCTTCATGAGAGGAGCAATAGCTACGATATCCTGTATCTGAAAGGTTGGATCATGCTTAGATGATTATTTTATTCGATATCTACGGAGTTGTGCAGTCCGAATTCTGCGGATCATGAATTTATATTGTATATGCATATATAACGATCGCACGACGCATAGAGGGAAGGAGGGCATGCAACCATGTACTTAACTAAGTTATCTATCCCAAAGTTGTCAAATCGTACGTATGTGAACTAATCTCAAATGTGAAGATGAGAGAATCCAATGACGTCGTGCTCAATTTAGCCCGCAGAGTCAAGAAATATATGTATGCATCGCATTGACCTACCTCGACTTGCTCGGCTCAGGCATGGCCGTTCGTTTAGAGCAGGCCAATTAGAAATAATGAAAAGAAGGAAATAACCAATCTAATCGCGGAGTCCGGAGTACGAATTAAAACGCACAATTGCAGGCCAGGATGTTCCTTAGCTTCGATCAGTCACCCTGTAACTTGTTCGCTGAAATCCTGGAACGAAGATCTGCTGTATGACTAATAACGATGACGACCAACTTACCAAGAAGTCACGCCAGCCTGCATGTCGTATGAAGCCATGTTGGATTGCGAGCTGCATTAGGCAGTTAACCTGAAACAGTCCTCGTGCGGCTGTTACCTCTAGGCTCTAACTACTCCGTAGGCGCACGTTGACAGTCGCCACGTAACTAAGTTTATTGCCCGCTCTTTTACACGCTGTCCGAACGCCTTGGCGGTCAAGAGTCACACGCGTGTACGGAGTACGTTCGGACTGGAATTTCGCGTTTCTTTCTCTAATGAAACAATCCGCTGGTTGGAACATGGAGCAAGTGTAAGTTAGTTATTGTTCTATCCGTAGGCTGAGGCAATAAGGTTATTCTCCTCCTGACACTACGGAGTAGTATGTAGAGTCACGAGTGTAGAGTGTTCCCCTGGAACTTGGAATAGTGAATACCGTACGGGGCGTGTATTGTCTGTATTTTAGAACGGCCCGCTCCGCCCCGCCCGACTGCTTGGCAGCCGCTGATTCGTCGGATGACCTCCATCTGAAACAAGGCCAAGTGATGGGCAGTCCTTTTTACCCAAACGAGCTGGTATCAACCTGTCACGGTTATTTTTAGGATTACAGACCCACTTATTCCCCGAATTGACGATCTTTTTAGGCATTCTAGACTGTCAATTTTCTGTTCTTTGGCGCAATTGCGTTAATTCTTTGCAATTTCTTCTGCCAGCTTACAAGCCTCACAACTCCGGAGTAACATACGGAGTATAACAACTTAACAAGCGTCAGAAATGGGATGGAAAAATTCGACCCACGCTAACTACTCCGTACGTAGTAACGACTCCAGACGTCGAGGAGGATCTTTTCTGGAGGCAATTCTTTAGCTTGCTCTTAATATTAATAGCCACACGCCTGTCCACTCGCTGCTTCTCTTTGTGCTCTCTTTACTCCGTAATTCGTTCTTTCAGTTCTTTCTCTTCACTTATCCATTCATTCATTCTATCATACACTACTTTAATACAGACATAGCTATAAAACACTCCGGCCATGGAAGGAGGAGGCGACACCAGTGCGGTCTCTTCAGCAGGCGATGGAACGGCCCCAGTCCACGGCCATGGCCATGATAACCATCAAAACGACCACGAACATCCCCAGCAACCTTTCGTTCTTGACCATCGGGAGCAGGACTCCCCCCCGCCAAAGTCACGCCCAATCTCGATCATTGACCTAAATGAAGCCCGCAAGGCCTTCCTATCTCCAACTGAGCATAGCATATCGGACCTGGAACATTACTTTGTGAGTCTCTTCACACACACACTTGCAAGTTTTGACAAGACGAGAAAAGTCTGACCATTGATTGACATCGACAGACCGGCCCCCGCGATATTAGCAGACACACAAAATGGCCCACGTTCCTGCGAATGGACGGTAGTATCCTGCCGAGGTTGATTCTGCCCTTGATTTTTGTGGCCGGTTGGTCGACTGCCATTACTTGCATATCGCTGCTAGTACATCCTTGTTAGTCTATTCTTCCGTGTTTCCCGCTTGTATCTGTCCTCTCGCTAATTTTCTGTGGTTTTCTAGTGAATGTATCAAGTATCCTTCTTACGGTCCTGGGTTTCGTGGTCGGCTTGGCATTATCATTTCGAAGCACCACAGCATATGAACGGTACGCCACAATACATGAATGGGTCGTGAATTAAGTCTAACAGAAATGAATAGATATGCAGATGGTCGGAAATACTGGGCCACATTAATCCAAACATCTCGTAATATGGCTCGCACGATCTGGGTGCATGTAAAGGAGCGGGAAGGCGAGGATGGAAAGAGAGATCTCCTAGCGAAAATGTAGGACACTTTTCCGTCTCTACTTCATAGCGTGAACTAACAGGGAAATAGCACGGCGATGAACCTGATTCTAGCATTTGCGATCGCCCTCAAACACAACCTCCGCTTCGAGCCCGCCATTGCTTACAAAGATCTGATTGGCTTGGTTGGTCATTTAGACACGTTTGCCAAGGATGCTCATGACCCGGAGCTCTTGAAGCCCCATCCAAAGACCGCCTGGAAAGCATTGGGAGAGTACCTTGGTGTTTCATTTGCAGAGTCGAACCCGCGAAAAATGGTGAAAAGGGCCAAGAAGCCTCTGGGACATTTGTCACTTGAGATTTTGAACCATCTTTCTGCGTATATCGATCACTGTGAGCAGGAAAAGCTCTTACCCTCCGCGTTGCATCAAGGACAGCTCAGTATGTTGGATCTTCTCTCTCTCTCTCTCTCTATCAATTAGCCCAACTAACGCACTCCGTTTAGTCTCTAGTATAGCCTCCTTCAACGAGGTCTTGACTGGCGCTGAGCGGGTACGTGATACGCCGTTACCAGAAGCGTATTGCATTGCCATATCCCAAATATCCTGGATCTATATATTAGTGCTCCCCTTCCAACTAGTGTCGTTGATGAACTGGATAGCGATTCCGGGATCTATCGGTGAGTATTATTCTTCCGTCACGACTTTCGATTAATACATTTGATTATGTGAATACTTCCTTCAACTAACATAATTTATGAATCTAGTCGCCGCATACATCATCCTAAGCTTCGTTGCAATTGGCAGAGAACTCGAAAACCCATTCGGGGACGACGTCAACGACCTCCCTCTTGATTCGTACTGTAAACAAGTTGCCACAGAGATCGACATTATCACCGCCACACCGGCCCCGAAGATGATGAACATCATGGCCAGCGAGGACAACTTTGTCCTCTATCCGTTGAGTCTGGATGGATACGACAAATGGATGGATCGCAGCATAGAGGATATTCGTGGAGCACTAAAAGCGAAAGTTACAGCTCAGAAGAAGTTTGCCGACTTTGCGGGTGCCGAGGAGTCAATCACGACGAGGTCGACGACTTCGTTTTCAGAGACTGTGAAGCATTAATCAGCAAGATTATTATTACATTCGCTTATGGAGGACGGTTTTGTCTGATTTTCTTTCGTTTTATTATTCTGCTGGTTTGGAACAATTTTCATCTACTTTATCAGCGAAAAGAGTCAGGATAGGTGTTACGGAGTGATTTTTCCAAAAGTTGAACAGTCATTTACTCGGTTGGTTTTTGTTGATGGCATCTGGTCATCTTTCTCTTATCTTCATGACGTTAAATAGTACATAGTACATACTGCCATACATGTCGATAGAGTTCAATAAAGTAAATATACCACTAACACTTGCATTATATCAAATTTTCCCATTCCGAACTCCATCCATGCACAGCCGCTAGAATTCTAACACAGACAAAAATATTTGCAAAGGTAGGCACGCATACTACCTAAGGGTTGAAAACCCCCTCTCCAGACCCATGCACAATAGCAGCTAAATAGTTCCCCTTCGCGCACACCCTCCATGCCACCCCACTCGCCCCATCAGCAGCTCCTCCGAAAGAATGCGCCGGAGGAGAAGAAGAAGAAGAAGTAGAAGTCGCAGCAGCAGCAGCAGGTAACGAGCCTACCCACGAACTCAACGCGGCAAACACGGCCGCAGCATCGTCGCGCGGAACGCGAATCCACACCTCAGGAACAGCAAATCCCGCGGCATCATTCTCGATCTTGAGTATGTCTATCGATATACTCGTGCCCATCAACCCGAGGAATTGGGATAGAGCAGCAGTAAGATATGACCGTGCCATGAGTGCGTCGATAGAAAAATTTTTGATGGGTCGTGATGATTGAGGGATTCTAGTCGGATTAGAGGAGTACGTTGCATAGGGTATACTGGGGGGTATGGACTTACAACTGTAGTCTGAAATATGTCCATGGCGGATTGCGGGATGTAAGTTGTGTTTGTGGTGTAAGGAGGGATCTCTTGTTATTATTGCTTTCATTATCAGTTCTCCTTGCGGTTGTTGCCGGATTGACTTCTGGATTATCCATGATGAATGAATGTCCTCATTTTATTCCATTTTGAAGTCGGTCTGATTTGAGTTGCGATTGAAGATCTTGGCGCTAGACTGAAACGGGCTAAGCGCAAGGAAATGCAGCAACTATTTTCTGATAGGGCTTAGCGCGAACCTTAACATATAGATCCTCGACGTCCATTAAATACTACCATCAGCATTTTACAGTCATCAGCTCGATTTATGGTTGCATGGTCAGTATCTAGGTAATGCTCTTTATTAGAACAGTTATATCAGACCTCCCCAGCTTATGTTACTACATTCAATGCTGATTTAACTTATGTTAGTATAAATTAGAGCGAGGACTCTACCTAGGTATCTGGCTAGAACTGCTCCTCCAAGTTACCTAGGTACCTAAGTAAATGATACCACCTAGGTACCGGAGATGAGTGCAAGCTCACTTAGGAACTAACTATAAAACATGATACAAATTGAATCACTGTGCTACTAATGTCCTAGGACCACTCCTTACAACATGCTTGTTCGTCTGATGCTGTATAAGACTCACTGCATGACTGTTTTAACAGTCATTTTCCACGTCACAGCGTATGAGTCAATTAGAATCCTCATCTATAAAAAGCCACATCCCTGGGGTACTTCATGATCGATTTTTAAATTTCTCAGGACAACAACTCGACTATATTCCTTTCTACCAATCAAAGAATAAATCAGAGATCTTATCTTCCAAAGGTAATTAACTATCTTCCACGGCTTAATCCCCTTTGTCGTGCTTCATGAACTGACTAGAAGTTACAATGAGGCTTAATCTATCCTCAGAAATCAAGGCAAGACCATTCTTCGGATCTTCAATGCTTCCCTGCTAATACATGTTGCTTGGATTAGATGTGTATCTGGAGAGAGATCTGGTCTGGATCCGATGGATGCTGGAGGTTTATTAAGCCCGAAATAATCGAACTGTGCGATAGCGCGCAGCGCAGCGGGCAGCCCTGCCCATTTGCGCGGTCATTCCGCAATGTGCTAGTTCGTGATATCTTGAGATGTGGAGCATGTCAAGGCCAAGTTCAAACGCCACCGCGGACTCCTCCGTGAATTCAACTCACGTGGCCTTGATTTTCAGGCTGAAAGCATATCATGCAACTTGGGGCTAGGGGGTTTATCTATCACTTTCTTTCTTTCTTTCTTTCCTGCTTCATTGGTTGTCGACTTGTCGATGTGGTCTCTGCAATTCACCTACCATGTAACTAGCTACTCCACAACAGCTCCTGGGTTACATATAGGGAGATCAAATCAATCAATTACCTTCACCTTCAAGTTCTCTTTTTGTCACCCTAGATGAGTAAAGATGATCGCAGTTCTGTTTTTGTAAGTATATATCACCAGTTGTTTTGGGCAATTCCTCTGGACGGAAGTCCTTCCATTGTCGAATCCCTTTTCAAGATATCAAGCAGAGGTAAATTTATGCTTCGTACTTATATGATTTCAGGGAAGAAGATGAAATGGAGAAGGAAATGGCATATCGCGCTATTCCTTATATGGTTGTGTACTAACTAATATAGGAAAAGGTCAGGGATTCCCGATCCATACCTAAGTTTTAGCGACAGGAAATCTGTGTCCACTGTCCACTGTCCAGCGTCCACTGTCGTTACTACATAAAACCGTTGAACTGAGCATCTCCATTGCATTGCTATCTAGTAACAACTATTGATCCTATTGATCACTCATTCCTAAAACCACCATCATCACCTAATTCCAAAGAACACACGAGATCGATCATTGAATACATTGGCTTTGGGAAGGAAGACAAACTCGTCTGATGATGGGAAGAAAAGGGAAGATTACAACACTTATTTTGGCATCAAAAGGGAATTCGCAACAGTGCGACCCGCCAAATCCAGAAAAGGGACAAGAAAACAAAAAGATATGAACAGACGGCTTCCCGCATAATCCAATGCTCGGACAAGCTGCTGAGTAGCAGAAGTCATACGAGCGTTGATCGCCATAGCCACCATCCAATCATCACACCGTCTCGGTGCGATATTCTTCGGCGGTGGTTGCTTCCGCTCCAGTCTTTCTACCTGGCAAAGCGGACGTGCTGCGACTCAAGTGGGACTCAAATCCTTCCTTGTACAGCGCAGGACAGACCGCATCCTTGCGGAAAAAGATGTACCGTTTGATCCACCAGGGCAGGACGGTAAATAACTGGTACGATGCGTGACGACGGGTGGTCACCGCAAAGACATAGTCCAGCTCTTCAAGAGAAAGTTGCTTGGTCTCCGGGACAAAAAGGAAGATCAGCACAAAGGCGACGAGGTTGAGTGCAGCATAGAAACCGATGGCGCCTTGTGGCGTGAACGCGGTGAGCATGTATGGGAAGGTGATGGAAAGAATTGCGCCCCAAAAGTTATTGGTCGCCACTGCCCACGCCATACCGACTTCACGATGCGATAGCGGGAATACCTCCGCGGAGTAAGTGAAAGGCACGGGTCCTTCGCCTGGAGAGTAAAAGATGCAGAAAATGTAAATGAAGAAGGCAATTAATCCAAGATGAGCCTTGCTGTCAGATGGAATCCAGAAGCAGAATCCGGCTGCTAGCAGAGACCAGCACATATTCGGAAATGTGAAAAGGAGTAGGACTCGCCGTCCAAAAGTATCAATTGTCCAAACCGCGGGCCAAGCAAAGAGAAAGTTGAGA
Source organism: Trichocomaceae sp. PYS4502 (assembly GCA_023625875.1). Classification (NCBI taxonomy): domain Eukaryota; kingdom Fungi; phylum Ascomycota; class Eurotiomycetes; order Eurotiales; family Trichocomaceae; species Trichocomaceae sp. PYS4502. The sequence continues at coordinate 122,605 of JAMAFX010000047.1, forward strand.
GCACCAAATCCAAAGGAAGCGAGGAGAGCACCAATGTTGCTAGCTCCAGCCTGGGCGAAGATGGTCGAAGAATAGAAGGAGATAATGTTGACTAATACAGAGTAAGCTTTGATTTGAAGCAACAGTTACTTTGGAAGACATCAGACTTACTGCCACACATCTGCTGAGCAATCATGACAATACCAGATGCCTGGGCGGCACGGCGGTTTCGTGGGATAGTTGCCAGCTCAAGAAAACGCGTGAAGAAATTGGCTGTTTTGGACAACCCAGCTTCTTCCAACAATAATTCCTCTTGCATGAGTTGCGCATGGATGAAGTACAGGTCTCGCGCCGCCTGAAGGGGAGTGTTTCGCAGCCGCAAGAGAGATTCGTATGCTTTGTCGTACCTCTTCTTCGTCATGAGCCAACGGGGAGATTCCGGACAGAACCAGATTCCGAGTACCAGCGGAATAGCAGGGATAAAGGCAGAGCCTAGTTGCAATCGCCAAGTGATAGCTCCCGCATGAACAACGACCAAGTTGGCGGCAACGCCGCAAAAGATACCAAACGCAGTCCACACCTGCCAGGACATAACCAAACCTCCACGAATAGACGTAGGGGAATTCTCAGCCGAGAATACAGGAACAGTAACTTCCTTCAGACCCATGCCAACTCCAAGAAGAGCACGGCAAGCAATCAATTGGCCCCATGTTTGCGAAGTAGCGGATCCGAGAGGTGCCAAAAGACTGAATATGGCACCAATAAAGATGACACCACGACGACCAATCCAGTGATTCAATGGGTCAGCAATCCAACTCACCCTGTCCAGCAGCATAGTCAGCATACAAGATATAACAAAATGATAGGCAAAATATACGTACAGCAATGCAATAGTTATGTACGGCATCGCATTGATGAGACCAACCAGCCAAGTGTTCCTCTCGCAAGTACCAGTTTCGTGACAAATACCAGTGTCTGGAATGCCCAAGGTTTCCTGGAAGGTCAAGTTGGCACCGTTGGAGCCTGGGTCAAGTTAGCACATCAAGTACGCAACCTTACTGGGTGCTTGAAGTCTATATACCTTCTTGGTCCCAGCCCTGAATGGCAGCACCGATGGAGTTGAGGACAATGGTGTAGTAAAGAGTCCTTGGATGCTTCCAGCGATGGGTAACTTCCTCACGCAAAGCAAGGCGCTCATCTTCATCGAGCTCTTCAATGTTCTCAAAGTTGTGAGGTTTCTGAGCCACCAGAGCTCCCTTCACCAAAAGCGGGTAGATCTCAGTGAGTTTGTACTCACGAGCAAAATTCTCGACGTCCGCAATCAAATTTTCCTTGGGAATGCCCACAAGAGGGTTTTTGATTCTACGACAGTCAGAATCGTGATATTAAAACAGTAAACAGGTAACCTACTCTCCAGTGACATTGTCGGTGCGCTCTTGGATACGCTTCTTACGCAATTCCTCGTTTGCGGAGACAGATAGATGGAGAGGTCCATGGCCAGCTGCATCAGCTAGCACACTCGAGTGACTATCGTTCCAAATTTTTCCTCTCAGCACAGCACCACAAAACGATCATCTAATGGGTAGAGCCATGAAGGATACTTACGCTTCCACAGGCTCGTCTTTAGTCATCGTGACTGAAGAGAGGTTGGCAAAATATCTACCGGGAACAAGACTGAGCCGCACGATGTACGGAAGGGGGCCTGATATCCCAAATAAACTGACGTGTCCCAGACAGACAGACCTGAAGGGAAAAGAGCTGACGAACGAAAGGGATACAGGAGGGTAAGGAAACGCGAGAAGGTGAAGAAGGGGAAAGACGGGGGTTTGAAGAAACGAGGAGAAGAAAAAGTTTGCGGAGAACCGGGGGAAAAACGTGGGATTTTTAATATAAACAAACGGCAGGAGAGCCCCATGCCAGGAAAGGAAGGCGCGGCCAGCTGGGGCAGCTCTTGCCCGTTGCTACGCAGCAACCCTCGCCGTGAAAGTAAAAAGACGAAAAAGGGCAACCTTCTGGTCTGGTGACCTCAGCCTCTTATATTACCATCTTTACGCCCGACGCTGCATGGCCTCTGCGTTGTTGACCAATAGGGCCGACACCGGCCCTAGCTAGGTGAAGCCTTCCTTGGAAGGGCACCGCCTGGTACAGAAGATACAACACCTTGAGGTCCATAGGAGCTCTGATTAGACGTTGCAATCCCCGAACTAAATATAGAGACACATACGGCTAATGGCATGGCGTCTTCTTGCCTGCTACCGTTTTCCATTTTGTTTACTTCATTACTTCATACAGACGCACGAGCAGGGGAGGGGGTTCGAAAACGGGCTTGGCTGTATGCAGCCTTCGACGGGGATTGAAAGCTGTTCGAGTGACGCACTGAACAAATTTGATGCTTCTCCCCGAAGACGCCCCGCTTGCTATGAAATGAAGCTGGAATGACCTACTCATAGATGAAGGTGCACCGGCGGAAGCTAGATACATCATTCAGTGAAGGATTTACCAGAAAAAGATGATTTGTATGGTGGAGAAAAGAAGCTGGACAAAGAAACCCAACAAGCCACGTGAGACTCGCTCCCACGGCGAAGGAAGGGGGTGTCCTAATTAGGAAGTAATCTGGGCTGTCTGTGTGCAAGCACAGAAACACACGGACAATTCCGTAACTACGAATATTAATATGAACTCATTCGGAGTACAAAGAACATCTCTCTTCGGCGCTAGTAACCAATGGGGTTTGCCCTGACTACATCCTGAAGAAAATATTAAACCTTCTATTGTATTAGGTGATATCGGCTAACCGTTAGTTGCCAACAGAATAAATTTTCCCTCTGCTCCGGTTGGATGCTCTCAATACGAAAACAACCTACATAATCAGGGTCAGAGAATGTTTCAAGACCTCAGGTGGCCCTGTAATCTAATCATTTGCTGTGCTACGAATACATCGTATTCAGATACGAAGCATAGTGGCTTAATACATGCAACGCGGGTACATCTTTTACCTAGGTATGGATAGTAACTACCTACCTAGGTACTTAGGTAGTACCTAGCTTCTACGTACCTAGGTAGGACAATGGACGGCACGCTATTTACCTAGGTATTTGACGAGCCAGATGTCTTACAGAGAGGGGTCTTTACGGACAGATCCCGATTTAAGTAAGCTCAAGTTTGACGAATTTTGGTAGATGTTGACAATAGGATGTACGTATTCTATCCGAGGCCGATAACCGGATGTACTGTTTTCCTTGGTTCAATGTTTGCCTGTCGTGACCCGAGACCGAGTTTGTACACTTATAAACTCGGAAATAAGCAGGCGTTTCCGCAGAATATCGGAGTCCAAAAGGGCGAGAAAGAACTGTTATAAGACGAGGCTAAGGGTCATCACTTAAAAGAAATCGACAAATTTATGTCCCTTTTGTATAGCCATTATCCATCTCTATTTTTGTGGTGTCTCAACTTAAATTCTGAGACTCGGACTGATTACTCTGAAACAGACACCCGGGAATACATAGGAGAAAAATTTTCGCCAAAATTATACAGCAGAGGCCTATGACCTTGTCATTAATCGCGATCTCCATCTCGACTCTCGAGACAAACGACGAATACATAGTGCTGAGTCAGCCCTGCCAGACTTATTGGGAAAAACGTGGAAGCCACAGTCAAACGTTCCATAAATCTGGGAAGAGAAATCTGCATGAGATCTATGAACTCAGTTGCACAGAGAACGGAGTACGTATGTGCAAATTCAAAGCGATCTATAAAGTATGGGGTATACAAGCTAAGCCGAAAGGGGCTGCTACTAAAATCGGTTTGCGGGGCGGATCGACCAATTACATTGCGTTGATATTTGCATTGCGCTCTGATTGGATAATGGACGCAGGTATGTATAAAAACTATCAAAGATTTAAAGTCGCATTAGCCAGTGGCCACAAGAACACACAAGGAAAATTAATGAGATTTTTGTCTGCTCTTTCATCAAAATGGAGGAGCGTAATGCTACTTTTTGTTGCGTCGAGTTTTTCAGAACGGCCACCCAAAGGTCACTGCCGGTGAGCGAAGTGGTCCAAAAACACTACATATATGAATTGGAAATTATATTATGGGCGCAGAATATTGGAGGAAAACATTGAGGCTTGACGTGCCAAGCACCGAGGGTGGCGGTCCAAAGAAAGCATGTGATTGCCACGAGCTCTAACTGCAACTGTCAGTGCTAGTCTCAGGGTGTACACTTGAATGCCATGGCTGGATTTCAAGTTTCTGATCCTTGAACGTGGCAGGTTATGAAATGCCAAAATACCTAGGTACCTAGGTATGGAATTGGGTTTTGCTAACTTGAGTTTGGCCTTAGTCAATACCGTAGGTACCTAGGTAGCATAAAGCTTCCCGCCAATAGCATCTGCAAAACTTCTGCTCGTCTATCTAGGCAGTTAGTTAGGCTCTAAAGAATCTTCTCTATCGTGATAATTTTCAATGTAATCAGAAACATGAAGCGGAGACGCGAATCTCAGTATAAAATGACGCTGTCTAAAGACGAGAAACCAGCTGCAACTCCGCCTTCGTTACTCTCCTTGCCCTTCGTTCGCATCAACCATCCACCTTCCTCATTATGAAGTATCTCGCCATCCGACTTCCATAGAATAGTGCCAAATATACCCAACTCTCCAACGACGTTCCCACTGACAACCTCCCCGTCACTACGAAGGACCACGTTGCTAGCATCTGTTGGCGGCTGGATCAACTCCATCAACACCCATCCTTTCCAGTCACTTTCAGGCAACGATTGGAGGAAACCCGGTATGGCATCTTTGTAGATATTATTACCACCGCCTTCCCTCTGTGGTTTGAGGACGTGGTGTGCCGCCGTTTCAGGATTGAGAGCGAGTTCTCTCCCGCGGCTATTAGGCGATAGATCGTATTGTGGTGCAAATGTTCGACGAAGCTGTTCTTGCGCTTCTTTTGTAGGCAAGAATCTCGCTAGGTGATCTGGTCTGTTGGGATCGGCAAGGACTTGCTGGATCTTCTTGCAGCCGGACAACTGATTTAGTACCGTAGGACATTTGATGGCCGCGGATAGCTCTAGCTGGAGCCTGGCGCTCCAATCTCGGTCACTTTTATAATCAGTTGGCGCGTAGAAGCTTCTCAGATAAACTGTTGTCACTTCAAATGGACTACTCTCTGCGTGAGGCGGCCTATATATCAATGGTCTTAGAGGATTGCTCTCCTCAATAGAGGTTCGGTCCAAAATTTCACTTGTGATGAGCCGAAATACCGGAAGTTTGTGGGAGCTTGATAATCTTGTAGACAGCGCCAATTGGTCAAAAATATTACGCTCCCCTTCTTGGACGACAAATAGAATACAGAGAGGAAGTGATGGTGTTGATTTTGACGGCCCATATGCTTGATGTGCCGCGGCCAATCCTGCGCTCAGAGTTTCAACAGCCGTATTCTCAGGGGGGACTCTTCCATCAAGCAATGGATGTGGCGGATAACTCAGAGAATGACCAGGTGGCGACGCGAGTAGTTCTGAGTGTAAGGCTGCTACCCGAGAAGACAATCCACCGAACGAGGAAGAAATGGTATTGAATTCTACCTGCTTCAGCGATGAGGTCTGCGAGCCTGGGGGAGTATGTGGCATATAATCCGACCGGAAAAGTCCTAGGGACAAATCTTGCACGTAGCCTTGTTTCTGAACGGCGAGATGGACTTTCCAGAGTCCTGCAACGAAATCGTCGACATCGATCAGCCTACGGCGCGGTCAACTACTGCTTATAGATGTAGGTCTATGAGCCATAATGCTTCTAATTTCTACTTCAAGGCTCAGGGAAGTCTTACTCTTCGATGACCACACCAAGCCACTTCTCATCCGCCGTTATACGCGCATATAACTCGTTATACACTTTCTGCGCTGCTCTAGCTTCTTCGAAGCATTCCTTTGGGAATGGACTAGGAAATAGCGTGACAGGTGCATTAGTTGCCAGCACTCCTTTTGACACCGCCTCTTGGGAGACAAATGTTGCTGGCGGTCTGACAGTCAGGCCATGCTGGATCGTCCAGTCTTTGATTGTCGATACGAGAAACTGCTCTTGCGCAGGACTCAACGGCGGAGGGTAGGTGCGATAAACGGAATAAACCGAGTCGGCCATCGCTAGAAGCTTGATCTGGGTAAAATTGGCAATCCCAGTATTCCTCCGTGGCAGATTGGCTTCCAGAAATCGAAAATTTGCCGGGGATGTCCTTCAACTCGTCGTGAGAGGACGTTAAAAATAGCCCATTTTTAAGCTGCGGGGCTGGGGCTCTCTTTCTCCAGCCCCACCTTCCCGATTTGCCCAGCGGTAGACCCACCCGACACACCGCCTCCTTTCTGCCAGGCAAAAAGACGCCACTGCGCGATTCGTTTCACAAAGACGAAGCGCGCGACGAGACACGTCCCACGATTAGGCGTTTGGCGTCTGATAGCTGTGCGCGCAACACCTTGTCGATTCGTCAGAGCTGAAGTATAGGGACTTTCTGTTTCTCCCTGCTGAGCTTATGTATTCGAATCATTGACTCTGGGTAGAACCCAGTACATCCGATCGACTCGCTACGAACCCCGATCTGCCGATTTCAAGCCTTATTGATTTGCTCACTTTCAACGCCTCAGACCCTTACGCGTAAACCATTTACTACAACACAAGGGTCAATGTTAAGAATATTTCCTCGTTCAGATCTCAATCATGGATCAAGATCAAGATGATCCATTCGACTGGTCTGTCGACCAGGTTGTGCAATATCTCTGTCACAATGGGTCTACTCCATGGTCTGTTTCGAAAAACCCGAGTCCCCTGCCAGACCAAAAGCCTCTCGAGGCTGCGCTTCGTGAACATGGAATCACAGGAGAGGTGCTACTCAATGGGCGTCTTGAGGATTTTCTCAGAAATAGCCTGAAGCTAAAGGAGGGCCCCTATTACACGGTTAACAAAGCAATTCAATATGCTCAACGTCTCTCTGCAAAATATCAAGCCTTACAAGGCCAGGAACGGTCGCAGTTCGCCTCTACAATGCTTCCCATGATGAGTAACGACCGAGCTTGGGCACCGCCTTTTAACCCTGCTTGGATATACAATTATACTCCAGCTAGCGTCCACATTTCTCGAGCTGGGTCTTTGCAGAATCATTCCATTGCAGAAAATGAGGGAGACAGGCTCCCAAATGAGCAGCTCCTTGCTAACTTGCAAGCGGCACAAATTCCATCGTCGCCTCGAATAGCCGAGGTCGAGGATGTCGAGTTACGTGATGCCCCCGTTGAGACCGGTGATGGAAGTCCGGGACAGCTCTCTCAGGATTCGCCTATATTACGCCCGAATGAAGCTATACACGTCGATGAACACGGCCGGAAGCGAAGAAGGCTTAATCTCACTTCAGCTGAACCGCAGGCATCAAGGATACCAGAATCCAAAGAAAACCTGATAGAAGCATCAAAGCATACCTCTCCTAAGTCTTGGTATATGGGACCAGATAAAATGGATGTTGCGAATATCTTCTACCCAATTCAAGCTGATGCAAAAGGCGATGACTGGCTCCTTTCGACCTCTCACCATTCTCTTGGTCAAAGACTCTTCGTGAATAGTAAAATGCTTCGTTTCTTTCGCAAGAAAGCCATCGATCTGCCATCATCGAAAGGCACTCGTCGTCTTGCTGTATTTCCTTATGACGAAGATGAAGCAAACCGTAGCAAACCCCGGTACTATACATTGTACACCTCACACAAAGGTACCACGGAAGTCAGTATGAAATCTACCGCTGATCCTGATTATAAAATCGAGGATCAGAGCGCACGTGCTCAGGCAGCAAGCCCTTACGATTACCTTCTCCAAAAGTACCCAGTCGAGGAGAATGGGGATTTATATCCGGTCTTTGGGGATTCTGGGTCAGAAGGGGAATATGACTCTGATACGTGGCGTGAAATAGAAGAAGAAAGACAACAACAAGCCACTGGCCGAGGTCCAAGATTTCTATCGGTGCATGAGGTAGATTCTACAATTGATCAGTGCATCAAAAACTACGAGGAGAAATGGAGGACCAAGCATTTACCTAAACTGGAACTCGAAGCCCACAAATTATGGGTAGATGCTATTGGGAACAAGTGTCGCAATTCCCGCATTAAGATGATGTTCGATGCTATTGAGCGACTAAATGTACGCCTGAGAAAAATTAGAAAAGAGCTTCATGGCCATGAATGGACGCAACGTGCCCATCTGGAACATCAGTGCGAAAGCTTGGAAAGAACAGTTTTCGAACTCGAAGATCAGAAGCGGCGGATTGCTATTTTGGAGCTACCACGATGCCCACCCAAGCCTCCTCTAGAGCGTCGCATAGCTGCAAAGCCAAGGAAGAGAATCATTCGGAGTCCTCCAGAGGAAGAGTCACTGGGATCTGACTCCAATGATGGCTCGTTAGGGGACTTCATTGAGGATGATATGGATCTTGATGTCGATGGTGGTGCTAGCGGGGATATACCGCCTGTTGGTGAACGCAATGCTGAAACGCAACCAGCGGTCGACATTCCCAGCATTTCTACAGATTCACACACTCTCAGCGACCTCAACGGCCCTCGTGGCCAAGGAAAATCTCACCGGGCCAGATCTACTCCAGAGGATATTCCCGCCAAGGAAGTCATCAGTGGAGACCACTCTGGTTCCAAGAATGCGACTCCCCAGCGTCGATGCGGCTTTTACTATTCATCTGGTAGTGATTCGGATGGCTACTCGCCGCAGCCAACTCTTAACGAAGTTGGTAAAGACGTCGAAATTATTGATCTGACCATAAGTCCCAAGCCAAAATCGGATGTGCATTTGAACATTGGAACGCGACCATTGAAGAACAAAAGTGCCACTCCAGCAATTAGCGACAATGTGGAAGTGGTCATTCCATCTTCACAGAAGTCTAAGCTTTTTCGCAAATCTGATGTTAAGCACGACCCTGACATTGGAAACACGCAATCGGAAAAATACAAAGACACAAAGCGAGACGATTCCTCTTCAGGTTACCATCCGACCCGAATAGAACTTTTGGAAAAGATGATTAAAGGGCTTCCCGAGAAAACTCGTTTGGCAATGCATGATCGCCTTTCAACCTATTCTGAGGGGAGACTAATGCATGTTGTGAAAGGAGCCTTGAGTGCTCTCAGGAAGGACAAACGCCATGTACCAGGGATGAATGATGATGAAAGTGACTTGGTGATGCGAGCTGCAGTTTTATATATTGCATGGGTCAATTTGCGGCAATTGGACACATCGGGTATTGAAAAGGCATCAATCAAGAAGAGCATCGAGAATATCCACAATCCTGAACCCGACAGTAGTGTCAATTTCCGGGAATACGTTTCACAACTCTTCCAGTTGCTTGATCAATGTAATCCGAAGGCCAGCAATTCTAGCACAGGAGATTCCGATGATGACGATCCCATTTCTTCTTCTCGGTCACTACATAAGAAAAAGAAACGCCTCAAGGAAGACCAGGCAGTGAAAAGTGGACAGGTAGCTGCTAAGCAGCGTGTCGAGCACCAAGAACAGCAGCGAAAAATGCTAGAACAACGTCTAGAACGAGTTGGAGTTAGCAATAGTGACCCAGAGCACCAGGCCGTAAGCTTTGAACAGCCAACCATCTTCCTGCACGCCCATATCGGCCGACGCGTTAAACCACATCAGCTCTCTGGTATTCAATTTATGTGGCGCGAGCTGATACAGAATGAAAAGCGCGATGGCTGCCTCTTGGCTCACACTATGGGTCTAGGGAAAACCATGCAAGTGTAAGTAGTACAGACACCATACATATGTGTCTGTATATTTATAGACTAACTCCTATTCTACAGAATTTCTCTGTTGGTGACTATTGCTGCCGCCGCAAATTCTGAAAATCCTGCAATTCGGAAGCAAGTGCCGAAGTATTTCCATCGTTCTCAGACGCTCATATTATGTCCTCCCTCGTTGATCGAAAATTGGTATGAGGAATTTCTGATGTGGACACCGAAGGAATACATAGAACACACCTTGGGGCCAATTAGAAAAGTTGCTCCATCGGATCACCCTAGTAACAGGATTTCCACGGTCGAACAATGGCATACAGGCGGGGGTATCCTGATTTTGAGTTATCACCTTTTCCGTAACTGGGTGGAACAGAAAACCAGGAAAAATCAGAGATATGTACCTGACGCTCAGGTCTTGCCGCAACTGAGAGATTACTTATTGAAGGACCCCAAAATCATTGTTGCAGATGAGGCACATCAAATGAAAAATAAAGACTCGATATTGGCTCAAGCGGCATCTTTGCTAGAATCGAAGAGTCGTATTGCACTTACTGGCTCTCCTCTGGCAAATAACCTCATTGATTATTATGCAATGGTTAACTGGATCTCTCCAAAGTACTTGGATAAAATTGCCGTCTTTCGTGAGAAGTATCTTGAACCGATCGAACAAGGGCTGTTTGCTGATAGCACATACTTCGAACAGCGCAAGTCACTCAAAAAATTGCAGATCTTGAAGGAGATTTTGAATCCCAAAATACATCGAGCAGATATCTCCGTGCTAGAAGGCAGCTTGCCAATGAAGGTTGAATTTGTTATCACGGTCCCTCTTACGGAAGTCCAAAAGAAAGCTTATAACCAATATGCCAGTTCGCTTTTGGATGCAAAATTAGGGGCATCCTCGGTCTTGAGTACTACTCTTCTCTCTTGGTTGGCTGTCTTGGGACTCTGCTGCAATCATCCTGCTTGTTTCTATGACAAGCTTGCTAAGAGAGCTGAGGACCTGGCCCCTAAAAATACAAGTGAAGAACTCGCAGATCAGGAGACGTTCCCAGGAGAGGTGTCCCTGAGCTCACTTGGTTTCAACGAGGCTATGTGGGAACCGCAAAAAGAGCTTTTATCAGCTGTTCCTGATCTCGACCATCCAAGACACTCTCATCGAGCAGAAATATTTAGAAGAATCGTCGAGGAGTCCGTGCGCGTCGGTGACAAAATCCTTTGTTTCTCGCAAAGCATTCCAACGCTGGACTATCTTGAAAGACTTTTGAAGTCGTATGGGGTGAAGTACAACCGATTAGATGGTAGTACTGCAGTTCGCACCCGCCAGGCAGCGATCAAGGAATTCAACACCTGCGACGACATCAGAGTTTACCTCATATCCACACGTGCAGGCGGACTTGGCTTGAATATCACTGGCGCAAACCGTGTGATTATCTTTGATTTTGGCTTCAATCCTACCTGGGAAGAGCAAGCTGTTGGCCGCGCGTATCGTCTCGGCCAGAAAAAGCCGGTCTACATATATCGCTTCCTGTCAGCGGGGACTTTTGAAGAGATTATACACAACAAATCAATTTTCAAAACTCAACTAGCTATGCGTGTGGTCGACAAGAAGAATGTCCAGCGCTCTGCTTCAAAGTCCCTCGGAGAATATTTGTTTCCCGTTAAGGATGCCAAGAAGGAAGATATTTCCGATTTCATTGGCAGAGATCGCGATGTTTTAGACAAAATCCTCCTAGCAAACGACCCATCTGCGCCCACCATTCTGAAGATCGCGCTGACGGAGACGTTCCGCCGTGAGCACAATGAAATGCTTACAGAGGACGAGAAAAAGGAAATGGAACAGGAACTCGAAATGGAATTGCTTAGAATGTCAGATCCGGCCGCCTACGAGAGGAAATTGTTAGAGGCGAGGACCGTTTATCCCAGCACCAACCCTGGCAACACTATGAACAACAACAACTACAACAACTACCACAGTACATACATGCCCATGGCAACTCCTAATTCCACACAGCCTGACAGGGCCTTCTTCAAGCCTCCGCCATGGTCTGGTGCGAACTCGCCTTCAGTCCGCTCGGCTAACCCAACTGCTTCGCCATTTGCTCCAGGAAATTTTGTTCCTAGTCCACCACCGTTCAACCAGCCCACTTTCAGATGGGGAAATGGACAGATGCCTATGCATCAAGATATTACTTCGACATCGACAGGCAACTACGGAAACAATTTGCAAGACCCGGAAAGTATTGCCGAGGCGTATTTGAAATCGATCTCCACGCCGAGAACCTCCAACAGTAATAGTCGCACACACAGCCCTAATCTTCCTCCTCGTCCTGCTCCTGCTCCCCCTCCTTCGGTGACCGGGCCGCCGTCGAAATCTGTCAACACACTGACACCTAATAATAATCACAACCAAAGCCTCCCTCCTCGCCCTCCCCTTCCCTCAGAGCCTGCAATAACGAACGGCTTGTCAGGCCCTGTATCTACGGAACCTTTGACTGCTCGTCTCGATGCCAATGAGTGAAACCGATAAACGCATATTTTTCTTTCTCAGAACCTGACAACTTTATGGCATATTTTCTTTGCTTTTTTCCATTATAGTACCTTGTGATACCCTGGGGTTAAACTGGCATTATATGGGATTGCATCATTTGTAACTGGTTTTTTCTTCTTCCTGTCCTTTTCTAAATCCTTAAGTTTCTCATGTACATCTGATTCGTGTTTCTTCTTTGACTCTATGTATTTCCTTTTCCTTTTCTTCACCTTTTTTATGTACACTATAAAATAGCTCGGGGTCCGGTGCTTGTTATTGACTTCCGGTCATGGCGTTATAACAATTCCCTAGCTTAGGTATTATACCATTCGAATTCCGAGAAAAGAGCTGCATTCTTTCTATCAGCATGCCTAATTTTGTTTCAGTCAACTGCTGTAGGCCACATAGTAGGCCACCTAGTATTCCGGCTCAGGCTCGTCACGTAGGCCGCCTCGTAAGCTCCTAATAGGCACCTGACGATAAATTCGCAGCGCGAACTCTGATTGGCTAAAGGCCAAAAAAAATTTGAATCCCACCCAGAGTTACTACGTAGTACCACTACGTACTACCTAGGTACCTAGGTACTACAGTAGAACCTGGCTATAACGAATGGAAGGCTTCTCGGAGTAATATATAAGTCAATATCCTCAGAAGTAAGCTTGACTAAGAGATAAGCAATTTAAAAATAGATTAATATATTAGAGCCCTCCTCACCTCGGTATGAAAGTTGACTAAGCTGATATCAAACATATCTTAGGAGGTCGTCCATATGTTATATCCCAGGCTCTACTGTAGTAGTTGATTCCTGGGTGCGATTCGCTCGGGCTTATGTGTACCTCTTCTGGCTGAGGTACATGCACTCATAGCTAGCAATACACTAAAGACACACAATAATTCCCTTACAAGAGCTCCTCAGTGTTTTCGTCGATGTGGCTGTGGCGTGTTGAAGTAGGATGCAATAACCACGAGTAGTCACCAGGTTTGTTCTCACATATGAGACTGACTCCTGGAAGGCCGGCAATGCGAGAAAACATTAAACAGCTGCCTTCGAAGATAAGGAGCATGCCTTCTGTAGCTTTAACCCTTTCAAGTCTTAAAGAGCACTTGCCGGTTTTCGGTGCTGTATCTAGCCACTTGACAAGATCCTTCAGCTCATCGTCACCGAAGTCATGAGAAACATGAATCGAAAAAGTAGCCCGCATGCCAGGTATTTCGGCAGAGGAATCGCATGTGGCGGCTGAAGTGGTAGGTCGTTTGATAAGTGGAATAGCTAAAGATCGAAGGCCAATTTTCACGCAGTAGGTAGGCTTCTTTCTTGGTGACGAAGTTCGGAGTGTATTGATCACATCTGCTATCTCAACACTTGTATGCCCTTTCTGTATACGAGTCTGGATCTCAACTAATAGCTTGGAAGTGAATGAATTGGCAGTTCCGACGCCAAAGGCAATTGGATCGCGTTCATCATTCGCAGCTAATATCTCAAGAACTCGAGACTCCCGGTCGTAATTGCGAGTTGGTAAGAAGCTATAGCAGCAATCCAAAATGAAGATTATGTCGATAGGAATATCGAATGGTATGAGACAAGTTTCATCGGCATAGTCTTCGATAATGCGACTTGCATTGATCGACATTTTTCCGCCTTCATTGTGCAACTCAAGCTCGCCATTACCGTTTTCGCGTCCATGACCAGCATAATGTATCATGACAATGGAACGACCGTTTTGATGAAGTGCTGCATCCAACATAGTGTTAATAAGGCATCTGAGTTGAAAACCTGGCGCTGATTCATTCTCAGGAATAGCGTATTCCCGAGGTTCTGGGAATCCCAAGCAATGAGCTAGATCTTTGAAGTCTGTAGCATCGCGCTTTGCATTGGTCGCGTCATCCTCCCACCGAAAGTGGAATGAGTAGAAATTATGATAGGCGATTTCTCTTCGATGGAGTGCGGTCTCCAGAGCAGTCTGGAAATAATCACGAGAGATTCCAGGCATATTCGTTTCATCCTTTGGAGTATGTTGATGATTCAGTGTGGAGAAAACTTGATAGTTTAAGGATGGGGACAATAATGAGGAAGAGGAGGAGAAAAGGAAAAGCTGTTCACAAAGGGACGAAAATTCTTAGCAGAGGAAGCACTCGGTTCTTTCTTCTAAAAACACAATCTCTTGCCTTTTGTATCAAAGAAGGTGTGATTGATGAGGGGGATGGAGCGAAAGGAAGAGGGAGGAAGAGGGAGGGGTAGGGAAAGAGGAAGGATGCTGCTGCCTCGCGGCGCGTTGTTGCCTGTCCGTGATCGGGCCAATATAGATCCGCTTTGTTACCTAGCCTAGGATTGATATTGATGCTATACTGGGATATCCAAAATATAGTATCTAATTCTATGGGTGGGCACCATGAGCCTATCTAAGCCAGAAGAGGTATAAGCCCAAGTGAATCGCCCCCGAACTACTATGAGTAGTTAGTAGCGCAGTAGCCCCCGGCTATAACGAATGGAAGGCCTCTCGGGGCATAAGTCTATCTTTAGATGTAAGCTTGACAGAGAGATAAAAAGTAATTTAGAAATAGATTAATATACTAGAGCCCTCTTCACCTCTGTATTAAAGTTGGTTAAGCTGATATCTAGCATATCTTGGGAGGTCGTCCATACGTTATAGTACATAGTACTATATAGTAACTATACGTAGTAACTTATGGGTGGGGTCCACTTTTCTTGGCCTTTAGCCAATCACCATTCGCACAGCTAATTTATCCGCCAGACATCACCGTTTTGCTTCCTTTTTATATGAGAAGACTCCCCCTTTTAACGCCAATTTTTCCAAGTTTTTACGAGCTCATATTATTTAGTTTAAAATTCTCTATAATACTGGTTGCAAAGGATTTGCTAATATTTGATTTTAGGGCGTGAATTTTGGATATGAATAACTAGTTATTGGCTTTACGAATGACTAAACAACACGTGACCTAGGACGCCGATGAGGCCTCTTTTACGACCCTGCAAAGAAGTTATCGAAGATATCCCTGAAGTAGGACAGGGCGTCTTGTTCAGATGCTCATAAATTACGGACAAAGAATTTTGGAAGGAAGCGTGTCATTTCCATTATCATGTCATAAGCAGGTCGGATTTTAACTGCCAACCTAAAAAGACGTCAGGCTAGTAGGGCAAACCTTCTAATGCCCTAGCTACCAATTTAACAACTAACCGACCCCTCCTTAGTCATACGGGGTCGCGTTAATAACGCGACCCCGACAGCTCAACGGCCAATTTTTTTTACTACTAACATGCGCACTTTGAGGCCTTATTTCTCAACACCAAGATGTCAGATACTTATCACGAGATAGAGGCAAGGATTGCAGAGGCTATAGAATCGATTCCTGAAGGAGAAATTCCAAATTTCTCTGCATTAGCGCGAGAATATGATGTTCCTCGAAAGCGGTTGTCAAATCGATACTATGGTGGAAATTCGCGTTCTACACGCGAACGAACGAATCTACGACTCTCAGAATCTCAGGAAATCGCTCTTTGTCGATATATTGACACTTTTGAAAAAGTAGAGATTTTTCCTCGTCGCGATATGGTGCTTAATGCTGCCAATTCGATTCTACGTGAAGGCCAGCCTGAGGCC
>JAMAFX010000048.1:0-137354 GCA_023625875.1 Trichocomaceae sp. PYS4502
GGCTCACCACATAGGGCAGTCGGACCGTCCTTCTCCCAATCCTATGCTTCGTGATACGGGACCGGAGTAAACCGACAGAAACGAATGACTGGAGCTTCACAATTACTCTTTCTTATCAGATGCACTTATGCCGGTGAGAACATAGATGGCAGCCTGAGTAAAAGACGCATTTCCCCGGTACGCCTGGTAAGACGCAATGAGGATGACTACATCCCCTCAGGCATTTAAATGATCCGCAGTCCCCATCTTTCTTTAGCCTCTCCATATCAGACCCATTCTCTCGTAGTTCGCGTAGTACATCGGCAGCGCCTTCGTGGTTCCCTTCCTCTTCGAGCGTTTGAGCAAGAGAAATGTACGACTGGTCCATTTCGATGGTCAAATTGTCGGATGCAGCCGCAATAACGATACCGCTGTCTGGATACTTGAGATACCAGCCGCCATTCTCGGGGCCAACCAGTGCGCCAGGGTTTGCGTCTTGGAATTCTTGGAATTGTAACTTTGTGTCGACAATCGGGACGTTGGGCGGAAGTGGTTGCTTATAACGCAAAGGAGTGTCATTGGCACTTGCAGTTGCCCACAATAGTGGTAGACAGAGGGAAATAGTTGACAAGATTGAAGCAGTGATCATGTTTGCGAGTTGTGATAGTTTGAAGAGTTGTTGGAATGATTCTATTACTTGTGCTGTTAAGCGAAGACTAGAGGGGGGTGAGAAGCGCTCTTTTATAGACTATCGGTTTCCGGAGATAAGCATCTCAATATTTGAAATATAAGCTTGTATGTGTTGATATAGATAACAGTGTAATACAGACAGGAGCATCATATCCCCCACCGCTTGTTTGGTGCATCCCATGCCTGGAATGCTCGTTCTAGAGAGGTTGGAAGGACCTATTGATACAGAGCCATATTTCTCTAGGTAGTATGTAGGTTAGGTTTAGGCACCCAGACCGTCGCACACTATAAGATTTGATATAATGGATAACAGGAAGCCGTTATTAATGGCTGTTACACTTATGTACTACCATCCCGCCTCCACAGACTGAATGTACTACAGGACTCTACAAGCCTCGTTTTTCTGATTAGATCTACATCATCATTTGGAAAGGAAGCGGCACATGACATTCATAACATCCTAGTATGTGTCGGATTAGTGGTGTGAATCCGTACTAATCCGTGGTCGTCCGAATCGGTATGAATCCCGGACTACGTTATGAGGAGAATTGGGACTTGTAAAGAACAATTGACTAGGAAGATTGTATGTATTGAGTTCTGTTCTGTCTGAATATATGAGGTTCCAAAGCAGGGTTTTTATAGACATTTTGGCGGACTGGCTTGCTGGCCTCTGGCATGTAGGGTTGACATCATTTGTGACCTGTCATGAGGGGTAAATTTTGGGGGCTATAAAGTAGGGCTTCTGATTGACTGCCTCATTTGACTGCTTCTGGATATCCGGATTATCTTCACGTAATCTAACAGTATGTGGGACCTTCTTGTAAGTAGCTCTGAAGTCACACAGGACAATGAGTATTCACCTAATGTTGCGAAGCACATTGTCTTATACAAGGCGTCTTACAATGTAGCCCCATCAAGGGTTATGTCTTCTTGGCCCAGTCCTGATAAACTTGGAATAGATAGCCTACCATATCTCTAGCTATCTATACTGATGTATCTTATGCCGGACTGTTACATATCTCCATTACTCAACACAGACATGATGAAGTCGTATAACTAACGTACAACCACAGGCCTGATACATTGGTTTTTCATTCCCAAAATTTACCCAAACGCAAGTTCCGTTCTAGGAACTAGCCCACCGGGACATCTCTACGATATCCTTTCTCATTGATGTCAAATATTGTATATCTGTATCTGATAAGAGTCCTTTGTAGAATCATCAAACAATGCAATCGATGCAATGAGTCTTGTAAATGACAAGCCCAGTACAATCTCACCATGACGTCACTAGGGCTAAGAGAAAGGAGGAGAGAGAAAAATTCCAGGAGATCTATGACCAAGATTGCATGAATGCACAGAACCGTGTAGCTGAACAGGAGTAATGCTAGTACTGGATCGAGAATAGTCCAGCGACTACTGTTTGATTGTATTGCATTTGCCTGTTCAGTTTCTTTACATATGGTTTTATTCTAGCTAAGCAATGCGACCAGAGCTCACGTCCTACTATTGCGTATCTAGACGGCGGAACGTCTTCGACATCCCTAGCTTGCTACGAAAGTTCTCAATAAATCAGCACATTTCACATCGAACATGAACACTACAAAACCAGAATCCCGTCGCAAAATCCCTAAGGACATCCAGATACCCCCGTGTGATCCTGATGTTGAGCTCCATGATGGTGACTCTTCCGACACCGACGCTTGCAAAATGAGTCCTCGGAGGGGATATGAGGAGACGAAATGTATAACCGCCGAAGCAACACAGACTCTCAAAAACCTGGGAGACAGCCATAAGAAACACCAAGAGAAAGTTGATGATATCAAGGACAACCTCGAACGAATGGAGAAAGGCTTGTCAAATTTTATTGTACATTCGATACAGTAGCCTGTTCCTCCAGAATCTGAGCTCCTTAGTTGTTTTCCTTTGCGCCAAAAACCCGGTCCAAGCTAGAAAGTACAAAGCCATTCCCATCGGCTGCAGGCGAACCATTCCTCACCACGTCTTCAACTTGTTCCTTGAGATAGTGCATTTGAAGTTTTCGTTTTCCATTCTCTTCTTGAAGAGCAGCTATTTGTTTTAAATAGATGTCCTGACAATTTTCGAGAGCTCGAAGTCGTTGCTGATAATCATCGAGTAGTTCCGTCACACACTGAAACTTCGTATATATAAAATCCATTTCTGCTGCTGTAACGTGAGGCTTGAATAACGTGTTCGAATGATGACCCTACACACAGGCTCCGTTGCACTTCATACGGTCAGCACGAGAAGGAGAAGGTTAGCATAGGGCGAACTTACACTTGGAACCATGCATATGCATCTAAACTCCATTTCACCTTCAGCACCGACAGCCTTGTAGGCTGTGCTGTAAGAAATATTCTACATACAGTCCGCATTGCACTTTGTACGGTCAGTATGAGGAGAATTTTAGCATATGGAACAAACTTACGCGATACCCTAGCATTGCGCATGCAACTTGCAGTGCATTTGAACGTGGTTCTTCGGTAGTCATCTCGTATATTCGCTGCTGGCACAATACATTGCACGTCAACTCACGATGAATCAAAGAGGAAGTGGTCAGCCTCTTTATATTCAGGAGCAGGCCTTAGATCAACTAACACAAGCCACCGTAAAAGCAAATCTCCCATTAATCTAGAATAGAAGTAGCTCGGATCGAACCGGCTTAGCCCCTCACGACTAGCATTGGAGATCGGCAGGGTGGGGCTGCGACGAGACGAGTAGATGAGAATCTTCCGAAAAAGAAGAGCTAGCATGGGTCCGGCTCACTCGTCCGCGGACGCGAGCTACGTCGTCCGTTCAGCTTGTACAGTAGTTAATCAATCAAAATATTATTTTCCCCTTAGATACGATCGCACCCAACCGTCCCACGCTCCAGCAGGCCGGACAGCTCAATTGAGAATACCCCTAGCAATAAGCATTATGTTTGTGAGATGTTGGTTTAGCAAAGAGTGTATAGATTGATTTGCAGGCTCATGCCACTGCAAGGGTTAGAATCTTTTCCCCCAGAAGGTCGAATATCATCAGGATTTCTTTAATCGGATGGAAGTTTCCAGTATTGTAACTTCCTAGCTCATAGCTCTGAATCCGTCGCCTAAATAATTGTAGCTTCTCTGCGGTTTTTTCTTGTGAGATATTACAATCATTCCTCCATGCGGCAATTCCCCCAAGTTCTCAAAGAGCCTCCACCACCGGCCACATATATAATTCATTCTCATGCGATATAAGATCCCAATTAACAGGTGAAGTTTCTTCATCATTTGGAAGGGCAAGGAGACATGCTTCAATAAAAGCGATCTCATAATCAATAAGCTCTTTCGTAAGCTTTCCCAGCCTTGCACTTTTGAACAGCCGATTGATTGTAACCATTCATGTTTCTTTCCATGCATTATTAATGTTACCTGACGAGAATTCCGTTAAGAAGTTGCTGTCATCCATTTTGTATACTGTATTGGCATATTATTTTAAGGTGATTTTGGATCAGTAAAGCAGCAGGCATCTTAATTCTCTTTTTAAAACATTTCTAAAAAGGTCCTGTTTCGGCGTTTAATTAACTATCCAGCTGTTTTGGTATGTAATGCATAAATCTCATTTAAGCACTTTACGCTCAGAGCAAGTATAGCCGAACTGGGTGATCGGTGGAAATTGCAGGCTCAATGCAGGCCTCCCTTTCAGCTCAGCTTGACTCACGTTGACTCACGTTGACTCGCGTTGACTCGCGCGCTGCGTCCGACACCCTCCGGCAGCCTCGGTCACATGCAAGATTAAAGCGGCGATGCTCCTGGCCCACTCCCGTGCAAGGACGGAAATGGGTTTTGGTGAACTGCATTTTGGGGGACAAGTATAGAGGTAGTTATGTTGATAGTAGTAACCGCAAGCGGGCTAGCCCTAATCCGGCAGCGTTGCAATTTGCATCCTGCTTACCTCAGCGACCCGGAGTTTATGCAGCTCCCCGGCGTTAAAGAAAAATTACAGGGAAAGAAGCAGCGCCTCGTTTTCGACACTCTCACAACACGACACGTTGCACCATCTCCATCAGTCTGTTGGTCCAGCACGCATCAGTCAATACTAGCGCCTACTGAAGAGCGTCATTATAATGGCCGTGACAAGCTAATATACAACCGGCCGTGCGACTAGGCACTGCAGCTACCCCGCATATCCGTCTTTGACGTTTGAAGCTTTTCAGTTGCTGTCTAAGTCAGTTTATTACCTCAAAGACAGCTAGCTCTGTCTCCTAGCCCCAGAATAGAGAAGATGCAGGCGAGCGTGCAAAAACCACCGGCGGTTATTATCATTGTTAGGTATCTGAATGGCCGCTTACGAATACCTGTTCTCGTCTGATCTGTTACTGATTTCATTAATGCCTCAGGCATGGCGCGCGCATCGACGCTGTCGACAAGGAATGGCACCTGGCATCGCTGGCGCCGTACGACCCCCCCTTAACGTATGGCGGATGGATCCAAGGTCGTGCGTTGGGAGCACGTATTGCTAGTCTTCTCAAGGCGAGAGAAATTTCGGTGCACGACAACGTCATACCATCAGCCGGCAGCTCCAGCACTACCCTAAACAGCTCGATGTCGGAGGCAACGTCTGAAGATATCCATCAAAGAAACCCCCGGAAAGTGCGAAAACACAGATTGATTGTACACTCGTCCCCATTTTTGCGATGTGTCCAGACGTCTGTTGCCATCGGCGCTGGTATAAGTCAGTACTATCGATCCGAAAACGAACATTCCAACATCCAAACGCCGCCATCTCCAGACCCCCCATCCGAGGACATCTCACCGCTTACCAGCCCTCCACGGTCGTCTACGCCGGCTTCGAGCGACCAATCCACAGGTCATCTTGGGAAGGGCCGAACAAACAATCATGGTAAACGCGCAAAGACTGCTCCAAGAACTCTCCTTCGTCTCGATGCATTTTTAGGAGAGTGGCTTTCTGCGGACTATTTTGACAAAATTACACCGCCTCCGGAGTCGGTAACGATGGTGGCATGCGCCAAATCCGAGCTCTCAAAACGAAGCGAGCCCCTCCATCGTGCGCATCACGTAGGAGGGAACTCTTTTTCTGGACATTTTCCAGGTGGCTGGAAAAGCAGCCAGTCACCAACCTCACTCGACACGCCAAATGGAAGCAGTACTTTTGGGATGTCTGCGCTAGCTAATGCTTTGTCTTCAGACGGGCGAACTGGGGATGATTATTTCAACTATAGTCGTCCGATCAAAGGGATAACCATTCGGGACGTTCTTTCAAGAACACCATCGCATACTCATGAAGACTTTTCCGAAGGCTACGTACCCCCAGTTCCATCCTATGCTGTTTCGCCGTCGGGACCAATACCCCACGGGTATGTTCCTCATGCAAGAGATGCCTGCATCGATGTCGATTATCAGTGGGACAGTATGAAAGGCCCACAGAATTGGGGCGATGGTGGAAAGTATGGCGAAGAATGGAGTGCGATGCATAAGCGGTTTCGAAACGGACTTCAGAATCTGTTACACTGGTACAGCCATGAAGAACCACGGATACAACACCAGAATCATCATTATCACCGTCATAACCATCATCATCGTCATAACCATGAAGAAGAGGAGGACACTGATACAGTAGTTATCCTCGTTACGCATGGACCTGGGTGCAACGCTCTCATCGGAGCATTGACGAACCAGCCGGTCCTTATTGATGTGCCTATGGCATCTCTGACCATGGCAGTGAGGAAGGACGTTTTCAAACCCAAAGAGTCAACCCATCAATCTCCAGATCCCTTCGACAGCGTAGAATCTGAGCAGCGCATCTTGCAGTCCCTTGCTCCCCTTCATGAATTGTACGATGTCTCACTTGTCGCATCCACGGAACACCTGCGCGTGACTTCCAGTCCTCTTTCGATACCACAACTTCCCAGTCCCATTCTGGAACGACCACGGGCAATCTCCGCATATCGACGTCGCGTTGACTCGAGTCCTGTTCAGTTCACGAACAACACCAACAACACAACCGCCCAGCCAGCAGCCTACAAGCCTGGTTTGCAGCGATCAGCGACTATTAACTCATCTCCCCGTCATCACCATTTAACTCGCCACGGATCCGGGCTATGGAGCGCAGGCAGCAATAGTAGGTCCAAAAGTAACGGCAGCGCTGAAATAGAAGAAACTCCAAACCATCGCTATGAACGACCCAATCTAGCAGCAATCCAAGGCAAAGTTACGAATGATGAACCCAAATTACAAACAGTAGCAACCGGCGCCAAGCCGCCCTCGTCCTCGAAACTATCATCGCCGAATAAGCCACATGAGCCTCTCCAAGAACAACAACCCAAGAGCCAACTTGGACTGTGGAGTAACAATGCGGCCTTCGCGCAGGCACGCGAAGGCGAAGCAACAGTCAAGCGAAGATGGACTATCGCTGAGCGGAAGCCATGAATTCTCCGCTCGAAATTATCTTTTTCTTTTATTCCGGGATTGAGCCCAACATTCAGCTCCGCATATCAGAATATTTAGCATATTTACTGCACTGTAACAATATTGATACCACGTTTCGGCTTCTTTACACTGACCTCTGTCTTTCTCCGTTTACTCGCCAAGGCTGCGATGATAATTAAAGACAGGTTTGACTTATATACTACTAACTTTTTTAAACCAAATCGAGATACCATGCGCCTATTCATTTATTCATTGATTGATGGTGTTCTATCTCTATTCCGGAGGTCATAGACAATTGATCTTGTAAGAATAAAAAGGCTAATCAGGAACTCATACCCCATTCATAACACCCTCCTTTCTCCTCCCTATCCCATGATGATGGTGATGCTGCTGCTGGTGCCACCCATCTTCCCCAGCCCTAGTCCGCACCAGAATCCGCCCTTCACATCGCGGTGCAATCCCCCATGTCCACGACGGCGTAAACTCCTCGCCGGCATCATCTACGCATCCGCTACTCTGCACTCCTGCCAGCCGCATCCATTTTTTGAGCACTTTCCGCGCCAGGCGTATGCGATGCTCCTCTTCGGCAGCTGATGTGGCTGTGGTGGTTATGTAGTTCATTTCTTCGTGAGAGGAGACTAGGATTTCGGGCTCGGAGTCTGATTCGGAATCCATGTGCGCTCCTTCGTGATGTTTTGTTGTTATTGTTGATTGCTGGTCCAAAGAAGGGGTTGATGAGGTTGGTAAATCAGTTGCTCTATCTGATAAGGGTTTATTGTCGAGGTTATGGATGTCTTTGTGGCGTCTACTAAGGCTGCGGTCGTGGTAGCGGCCGTACCGCTTCATTTCAGGGCGTTTCGGTGTCTTGAGATGTGTGCGCTGGATGTGATGTTCAATTGTAGTTGTAGTTGTTGTCGTTGTCGTTGTCGTTGTCGATGCATTCAGCATCATGGCTATATTTATTCTTTCAATGGCCGGGGAAGGCGTCTTGATCCAACTTCCTCCACACTGTGCATGTAATCGGGAATGAACGCTATCCCAGTGCTTATGCAACGAAGGACTCATTCGTCTCCATTTCCCCATTATCTTCAGACTCATAAAATATTGCCGTATGATAGCAGAAATTAACATCCCGTTTTCTTCGCTGACCAACTCCTCGATTTCGCCGCCCTCCGACTGCACAAGCAAGGATGTATAGCCGTCCTTTCCACGGCCCATGTATCCCCTTGTCGCAAGTGTGTAATCTTTCTTGTAGTCAACTGGCTGGCCATCCACTTTCACCCAATTAACGCGACTCCCCGGTGGTGCAGATATGGTATATTCAAAAGTAATATTTGAAACCTGTGGGAAACGACCCTCAAGAGCAGGCAGGAGACTAACACCATTTTCCAGTGCGTCCACCAAGTCTCGACCAGAAACCTTGAGAACCACAACTGGGTCTTCGAATGGGAAGCAGTTCAGTACATCTTTCAATTTAAGAAGACCTGGAGGATAGACCTGGTCTCCGCGGATTGTCCCACCGGCCATGATAGCACAGTCAGCGTGATAGTAGAAGCGCATCAAATCGCAAACGAAGTTGCCCAAGTTGGACTCGCGGGTGCGCACAGTCATAAATCGCCCATCTAGAGGAGCTGCCGTATAGCCCACAGGTTTCTCAAGTTTTGTTTTAAGTGCAGAGGTAAGCTTTGAGACAAGGACTCCTATTTCTGGGTCGATTGGGATGGATCGAACGATATCTCGACGAATGATATTGAAGTCCCAGCCCGAAGATTCTGGTCTACGGAATCCTTCAATATAGCTTAATTGCTTAAAATCGGTGCCGGAACGCAGCACATGAATGCCATTTATTACCGCGTGCCCGTAGAAGTGATCGTGGCCACCAAGGATGATATCAATCAGACCTGGCGGAACATTTTTGGCCAACTTGATATCGTTTGGCTCACGCTGATGCGTTACTGCAATGACAATATCTGCACCTTGTTTCCGCAACTCTGGGACTAATTCCATAGCTGTTGCAGACGCAGACTTATATATCAGACCCGGAGGTAACGCGTTAATTGTACCTAGCCTACACATATCTAAAATCAGCCACACAACGACCTGCCGTATATAGACAACGAATATACTGACCACTCTCTTTCTCCCAAGCCAATCACACCTATCTTTATACCATTAGATGCAGTCAACATCACTGTTCTTTCGCAATTGGCGAGCGGCACATTATCACCCAGTGCGGGGTCAAGGACATTCGCCAACAGCCAGGGAAATGTGCACTGTCCACGCAAGTGCCTGAATTGGGCGACGCCAAAATCTAGATCATGGTTCTTTGCGTAGGAAATCGGCGTCAATGTATGCTCGTATACAATAGGGAGAAATTTTACGCGATCATAGGTGGCGACTGGGAGGAGGAGAGAGAGGATAGCGACATACACCAATACAAGCAACATCCGTACCGATTTTGTTCAAAAATGGTACCATATGCTGACCCTTCGTGACCGTGCTTTCCAAGCTAGGATTAAATACATCTCCGGAGAAGAATGTGAGAAGTTCGGGGAGATCGCTGTATTGCGACGCAGACCGGTAGTCATTCACGACGGATTGAAAACGCTCGACGCCGCCGATGGGCTCTGACGAGCCTGATCTAATGCCAGGGAAAAAAAGGGAGGACTTCGTTAGCCATAAGTCTCAAAAAAGGGAGCTGTTCCGTACTTGACAGGGCGACAGCAGCTGGGAATGCATGTCTTTGACACTCACTCGACATGATATACATCATTGTAATGAATAAATCGCAAATCCGGGGGTCCCTCACGACCGGAATGGGATGTAATAGTCAGACCATCAATATCAGACGTCGAGGTCATCTTGGAAATATCCTTCACTCTCCCTAGGTATACATGTAGTCTCAAGCAGGAGAAGAACACCCAACGAACGTGTCGAAGTTGCGGGGAAACGATCACGATACGCGGGGAAGGAAGCGAGCTTCGGAGACAGCCTGGAACGAGAGTTAATTGTATAAGACGGAAATTCTTAGTAATTTCTCTGTAGGGACTTGCAGCGCAAATAAAGATGCAAAAATATATACACCTAGGTACCTAGGTTGTCGATGAGAGCGAAGAAGTATACGCAGAGAGGTGGATATGCATATCCGCGGGATGACCGGCAGAGATATGGGTGCCTGAGGAAGCAATTCGACAACAGGCGATCCTGAGATATTCAACATACGATTGTCTAGATACTGTCTAGATAAGTTCAGCTTTAATGGAATGCGAATATTATATCCATCGCTAACCGACTAGTTATATTATTGTACAGGGAGGCCATAATCCACACGCCAGGGTATTTATTTATATATATTATCAAGGCCCCTAAATAAACGAACGCCAGGACTCAAAGAGAGCATGCATATTTCGAAAGCGATCCAACAAGAAGTAAAGGTTACGTTCAACTGCCAACCGCTTTAGCTCCCTTCAAATTAACGACACGTCCGCCACCGGGGCCCGACTGAGTAGGTAGGGCTTGTCGAGTAACAATCCATGCAGGTACTTCATCGCCGTAGCCCTGCTGCTGGCTGCTTATTATTTGCCAGATATTGGGAAATCCCTTTGCCAAAAATCCCACGTGCTTTGCCCCGGGGATGACAAATCGTGCTGGGTTGTGCGTTAAATAGCCACCGAGAAGGTTTTGTTTGATAAGCGACGAAACAATAGACTCAATCTCCTGCAGCAATTTAGAAGTATGTGTAATCAGCGTAGGCTGACCGAGGATTTCTGGATATAGAGTATCCAGTGAATCAGTGTATTGCTCATATTCAGGTCCTTCGATAATCTGCCGACTGGGATTCTCAATCCATGCCCCATTCTCATCATAGTAGCCTGGGGCAATCAGGTAGTCATCAACTTCAGGATCATGAGCTTTTGATGTAAGGCTAGCAATACCGTCGTAATCGCTGTCTTCTGGTAGGCGAATGGTGATTACATTTACATCTCCTTTCGACGACAGCTCCGTCGTGAAATGCTGGCTATGGCGAAATTGTAGTAGTTGAACAGCTATTTCTACTTTGCTCAAATGGAGCATCGGAGGCGGTGCTCGCTGGGCTGATGGATCCCCATGGAATCCACCAAAGATAAAGACTTTTCGAATCAAGGACCGCCAGACGAGAACTTCGCAACGGTTTCGCATCTGGTACAACAGCCCTTTCCTGAGGAACCACTGCGCAGTAGAGCTGCCCGTTGCAAAGTGGTCCCTCAGGGCCAAGTAGTCACCTGACTGGATAATGCGGCATACTGGATAAAAGATGTCATAAAGGTCTTGTGCCTCTGGTTTTTGGAAAAGTTGTCTTGAAGGGAATCGGCCCATGATTATATTGCACGAAATCAGGTATATTAAGATAAGTCGCCGTTGTTTGAGGCATTGCACGTGGCATTGCATGTAAGCTTCGTGCAGAGCTTTGTTGGCGAGGTAGAAACTATTGTTTGCGAACAAATATCGACCGAGATAGTAGAGATAGGTGACACGGTGCGCTGCAGGGTAGTGTTCGAGTGGAGGCGATTGTGCCGAAATGCTTTTGAAGATCGTATCTGCGCTTCTGAGTTTGCCGCACTATCGCCATGTGTCAGTTAAACAGTATGCACATCGGAGCTCAGTACGAACGAGAATAACGCACCCTATGAAGCAATTTCAGGCAATGGTTAGCCATCAAATAAATCCCAGCCCGTTTGCCTTGTGGTTTCCCCGTCACACCGCGGTCAACTAAGCATTTGATGAATCCTTCTCGTACAACATTGGCAGCATCTTCCACCAGACTTGTCCGCTCAAAAGCTTCCTGTGGTCGATCCATTCGTAGTTGAGCCAGCAACTGCACGTTTTTCTCGAGCGTCATGGCAAGGCCAGCAACAATTTGGGAGAGGTAGACGACAGTGCGGAGAACGATGGCGCCCATCTGACTGTCCGCGAGGGCTTGCAAGCACTGACTAGACAGGGCATAAATTGGCATTTAACTCAACATGTTTCTTAATTTCGGGGAATCGCTCACTTCAAAAGACCACTGAGAGACTTGTACGCTTCTAGCGGATTGGAGACATTTCCGTCTCGCAGATAGGCAAGATACGATCGGATGAAGATCGGAAAAGCGTGCCATGTCGTTCCATCCGGGTTCTTGGGGACCAGCGCTTCGCATCGCTTCAACAAGGAATCGTCGCCGGGGCCCTTGGGATACGATTTTTGCAATTCCAGTGCCATGTGTCGGTAACCGTCGCGCATATGCTCCGGCACTACCTGAAGGTAATCCTGTAAGTAGTCGCCCTGGCGGTTGGAAACCAGCTCTGCAATACCGGCCAAAAACTGGTCCAGCATTGGAGTGGCCATGGTGAGATTGCTATTCCACCAGTGGATATGATCGCACCGGGCGTGCTTCAAAGACGACCGGATAGAAGTAAGCGTCTAAAAGGAAGCTTCCGGCATGTTGAATGTTTCTGATTTTGAAGGTCAACAACGACGTCGACGTCGGAGCTGCGAAGATTATCGATAGAGGCAAGCAGGGCTGGCCAATCATAGCCTGGAATTCTGTACCTAAAGTGGGTCATTAGCGCTGAGAACTACGCCGGAACGGATAATCTCAATCTCCGCTAGGTACATAAAATTGTAAAACGACATCAAAGAGATCAACTTCCATCAATTGGATTCCTTGATGTAAACCCTGCTATACTTCGCAACTACGGTAACGACGGGTTGGATTCTTCTGCCCAACAACAATTTGTAACATATGGCTGTTCACGCCACCTTGTTGCAGCTCATCAGCGCACTCTGCGATCAGCTTTCTCAAGCTGTCTGCTTTTTGTTTATTACCACTCGCTTCATGCAGCGAAGCATGCTCCAGATACAGAACCAACACCGTCTGCGTAAATGCCTTGAGCAGCTCGGGTGGAGGTCGGGTGCGGATGCAGTCGACGTTCTGGACGCCATGGCTCGCACAGATATCTCTCAGATTTGAGACCCAACTAAGATGGCCAAGAAAAGACGTTAGACAAGGATTTCACAAGAGTGCCAAACATAGAATGAAATCAATGTGGAAGATTAACCTCAATTCTCTTCCGTTGGTAAACCCTCGCCTCATCTCGGCTATGGCCTTGATTGGTGCGTGAGGTGACACTTTGAAGGCAATAGTGTCTGCTTGGTCATATTCGTCCCATTGCAAGAAGCCCCCAGGTTCTGTACAGCATTGTTAGAGAACACGTGAGATGCACTAATATCCGAAGGGGGGAAGAAAGGTAAGAGCCGTTGTCCTACTAAGTAACTTTAGGCAGAAATTCAAAGCAGGCAGAGGATCGTTATTCTCCACGACGCATAAAAAGAGACGCAGATGCACAATATCGAACTGGCCCTGCAATTCATGTGGAGGCTCTGCCATAGCATTCGCAATCCGAAAGGAGACGTTTTTCGGTATCGATTCTGAGATAGGGAATTGAGCGTCTGATATGTCAAAGCCGACGAAGCTGCATGATGGTAAAAGCCGTCGGGCGAGGCTGAGGATGAATATTCTATCATAGATATCAGACAGAAGTACTCTCGGGTCTACTTCATCTTATCACGATGTATCTGTGTACGCACCCTGTCCCTGTGCCCACGTCCGCGATGCGTAAACCTTCTGAAGAGCTGTCGGCTCCAGCACGGGGATGAAGGTCATATCCAAGTGTTTCTTTCCACAGATAGTGTTGAAGATTTAATCTATAAAATACTTGTTAGGTGGCTTTGGTAGATCTTGTTCGGAAATCTCACCTTACAGATCCAACAAAGTCACGGCCAAGGTCGTATCCGTTGCCACCGTTCAAGCGCTCCATTATGGATAGCAATAAATTAGAGGAGTACTGCGACTGAGAGTTGATAACTAACTGTCATACTGATGCCCCCGCCCGGCCCAAATAGTGGGGAAATAAGCAGTCCTGGCGTCTCCTAGGTAGGATGTAAACTTGTCTCTTTTAGCGTTGTGGTGTTAGGGCTACTCAGTTCCTGCGATGATTGGACGGATTGTTTAGATGCATTGAATACGTGGACATTGGCGTTGGTTAACTAGAGCAAAAACCAGGCAATCCTATCTAGGTAACGTCCCAAAGGGAAAGGTAGAATACAAGATTCTACAATATTCCGGGTATGCTGTTCAGACAACCGTCAAGATTACTGCAAATAGAATATGAATTCCAAGGGCATCTAACCCCATGGAAAAAGTCCATGAACTATCCTTTGCATCCATCAATTTCCAGTTCAGTTTTTGACATTGACAACCTGCACATCCACCAGATTTCGGGACCCCAAACATCCGCTGGCGTCGGTTTACGACTCTGCGGAAACCCGATGATATAGCTAATGGCAGTTTGTGTTGCATAAGTAATTTTCTGAATGAGTGAAGGTTAAAATCAATATGCTTACATTTACTTTTGGCTGCGATCCCAAAGAAGATTATCTGGCGAACGATCGAGACTGACAATCCCAGCAGTTACACAGTTGCTAGAGAAAGTTAGAGATTGATAGATAGATTTGAATCTGGGAAGACTTACATCCAGGCTTGCTTGAATGCTTGACAGATATCTTTACGCTCGCCTTTGTGTAAATTCCAGTAATAATCCCAGGAAAGTCGAATGCCAGGTAACTTTTCAGTTACCAAAAACAAAATATAGCCTCCAGGGAGAGGATCGCCATTATCTTGCTCCGACTTTCTCCAGTTGATCAGAGTTGGAGTAGACTTGCATTTACCTTGCGTCAGGGCAATCAAGGCCGGGAATTCACTCCTTGAATATCTAGCCAGATCGACTGATGCCTGAAGACGTTTCACATCAGGTTTCGCAAACTCAGAGCCAGTGTATGGCACCCTAGTCCGAATGAATCAGGTCATGTTCAAATTGAAGGAATAGAGCTGTACAGACTGCATGTATATTTTCATGAAAGCCGATTTGATGGGGTATACACTATTGACACATTCAAACAGAGCCCAGGCTTCCGTGGGTCTAGGATCGTCCTTGTAGATCTCAGTATTTGACTGGTTAGTGTGTTCGCTAAGCTTTCTAACGATCTTCCAGTCATTGGCAGAACAATCTTCGGTAGAATCGAATGAAATCACCCTGTCGATCCAGGACGGCTGGTCGAAGAATATTCGGCCTTCTTCTCTCATGTCGATGGACCTTGGAGTGAGAGATTGATTTATCCACGACTAGAGTGTGAAACAGCCCAGAGGGCAGTCGTTGGCAGAGAAGAGCTGTGAGAAGTCTTGAGACGACAAAGAACCATTGGTACTGCGTCACGTGATCACTTGTCTTGTAGCCATAGCATTTAAACATAGTTGCTGTCGAGCTCTAGTTTCAGGAGTACCCACCCATGTCCTCGGTATTCTGGACCAGTATGGTTCGCATGTTGGCAAGGACGAGGGCAGTGTTTCGAATGGAAGGGCTGGATGTCACTTACCTAAGTAGGTGCTCGCGAGAATGCTATTCAGAGCTATTAGTGGCTGTAAATGTTAGCAAAAGAGATCTTCTGGTTTCACTCTGAGGCTGTCTGACTGAGAATGGCGAGAGAAGTACCTAGGTAAAATTGCGTCTTCGCTTTCGAGTGTTCATAGATGTCAAGATTCTAGTCCGGCAAGCTCCAGTAACAGCTGGAGTAGGGCTCCATTTTAGCAGTGGATTACATGCTGCTTACTATGTAGAGCCTGATATAGCAGTAATCAGCGCTCTCACAATTTCACAGAATCTGAAAATATCATACGGTATAGACTATAGAGTGATCTGCTCGACATGACATTTTGAATATTCCATATGGAGGAGGAGAACGAACAGCCAATCAGAGGGGATGTAGAATGAAGTATGACAGCTAAACCGAATACGGCAGAGCGCATAGTCCAGCCAATGGTAGTGCTTTCCGACTAACACCCAATGAAAAGTGCGCGATAAGCATTAGCTGTTGGCCAATGAGCGACCAGATATTCCTTCAGACTAGACCGTAACTGAGCAAGCGGCAGACCCGCTCCAGTTCCACTAACGCTTTTAAACTTCGCGCTATCTCCTATCCAGAATAGGAAGAATCTGCTTATTCAACTTCAAACTTCAAACTTCCAATGCAAGCTGATGCTTTAGTTACTTCATATCTAGTCCATATACTCCGTACTACCTCATTAATAGGAGAAGGAAGGAGGAACACCTCTGAATATGACATCTCCATTGACGTCGCTGGCAGATGTCCGTGCAGCCTGAGAATCCCAACATTGAACTGCCGAAGACTGACCCACATAAGTACGTAGTCCTTCCGATTCGCCGAGTGGAACCTGCAATGGCAAACGAATCCAATGTTTCGTTCGAAGCCCGAAAAGGTGAGGAAAATCAAATTTCGCAGGCATATTATGGAACCTGTTGCATAACAAAAACCGCTTTTCACTGCTCGATTGGAAGAATCAGTGTTCGTGGCTATATATTTACAAGTCATGTGGTACGTAACATGGTCGCAAAAGGGGAAGCTGTCGCGTTCTACTCTATAGAGTTTTCTCCTTTTTCGAATATGTCTCGCGTGCGCTGATGGAGACGAGACGAGAAGAACGTTCTATGTTCATTCATCAACGAAAGTGTGGATTTTTCTTTTCTTCTGTCGGGTCGGATCTACGGAGCATGGATCCTTAGATGCGTTATGCCGGCAGAGACGTACTGAGGAGGCGGTGTGCGGCGATAAAGCTCGAGCAACTCAATGCCATCATACATTTCGATCGATCTACTCCGTACTGCGATGAAATATGATTATGCAGTGTATACCGTGTTAATGTACTCCGTAACTAACTAAATTGTTATACGTATTACTAAATGCTACTTATCACCCAAGCCGTCAATTATATCTGTATCACAACAATCAAGGCGGCCAGACCAAATCAGAGCCGCCGGAATACCAACCAAAGTCGTTGACGCTCATGACTGGAACCGGGCCGAGGTCAAGACTAACCACTAACGGTCGACTAGCGACACAGCATATAAAAGCCGGCGCTGCTTATTGGCCACCGCCTATATCACTATAAGGGCTATCAAGAGGATCGTCCCGATAGTCCTCGATAACGACGTAGTTATAACATAACTTACTCCGTACGAATCTGTTTCCTACCAAGGCCAAGTCTGTATCCTGCGAGAACTTGGCATACCTGCCCAGAGTCTTGAAGTACGGAGTACGGAGTAGTAGCTGTACTTGTAGTTGTAGGTACTAGGTAACTAGCAACATGTGTAGCATTCCGTAAAGCCGTAGCACCGTCCCACCCTAGCTCAGCTTTAGTATTACCTTACCTCGGAGTCGCTGGGAGGCTTCAAGGCTTAAGCTGGCATCTAGAATCTTGGCCGCGCTTTGCAGGGCAATACCAGTAATAAAGGCAATCTATCAAAAGTTGCCACAAACAGAGGACCGAATCCCAGAGGATCGGATAAGAAACGACTCCACGGCCTAATCGGGCTAGCACGTCACAATCTCGCCACGCCGATTGGCTGCGGCCTCCGCGCGATTGCCGCTAAGCCTAAGTAGGTCCAGCCGCCGCATCACCGCCTCGAGGCCTCAGGCAGGCTTAGGGGCAAATGGTTAAATTAATGGCGGCGCTAGCCATTATTATACATACTTATCCTCTTCCTCTCTTGGTCGGGTCTCTTCGCTCACCACCACGTCTCCTCTCTCCTCTCTTCTCTCCCCTCTTATGTCTATTTCTGCGGCTCTCCTCTCATCGCTCAGGGCATAGCATAGATTGTCGAGCACTCACTGCGTAAATGATACATACCATGGCCACCCACGCTCCCCTTCCCCCGCAGCCCTTCACAAACCCCGGCCAGATCTCTATCTACGGTCACCCCTCGCCTACAAACTCCGCCATCAATACCCCTGCGAATAGCTCTCCTACCTCGCCACGGATTAGCACGGCCGCTCTCAGCCGGCCTGCGCAGTCTCGCCAGATCCGTCCTCCAAAGGCGCCGTTGTATGTCCCCGCTGTATTGCGTCCGACCGAGCGGCCAGCGAAACCTCAAAATCCCACCAACAAAGACAGCGCGCCCATCACGCCGCCTCGTAGTGTCCATGGTTCGCTGGATAGTCTGAATGAAGACCCGGCTCTTGCTGATGGCCAGCAAGTCACAATTCACACTCCAAGGAGTGCCGTGAGCAAGGTAGCCGAGGATGCATGGAAGAAAGGCGAGCGGCTAGGCGAGGTAACGGGGGTTCCGACACGCGACCACTGGAAGGTATGTCAAATTTCTCGTTTTCATTTTTCTTTTGCTCTCTCGATTGTTCTGCACTTCATAAAAGAAAGGGAAAAGGAGGAGGAGGTGGCCATGCTATGAAATAGATAAATATTTGCACCATGTCTGTGGGGTCGCCTCCGTGAGCCATTTTCCTCGCCTATTACGTGCTCTGTGACGAGCTTCAGTTCTCGCTTCGCTTTCTGCCTTGCCTTGTCATATATGCTTCTCCGAATTCCTTCTTGGGCTCGAAAAATAAATGCCTCATGGCGCTCTGTACCCCTTGCTTGCGATATTTAATTCACTCCACATGTCCATCTCAAATCGGCACACAATAGCTGTTCAGTGTTCACAAGAGCAAATATACCTCCTGGGCGAATCCATGAATTTATAACGCAATAGCTGTGGCAATCAAACTAATCAAATCCGTTCTCTATAGGCGGACTCTGCTTCACAGGTCTGCGACTCGCCCACGTGTCGTTCTTCCTTTGGCATTTTCACCCGCCGTCATCATTGCCGCCATTGCGGACACGTCTTTTGCTCGACCCATACCCCCTACGTGGTACCTCTAGATCAGAATGCACGTTTCCATCCGGAGGGGTCTGCCTCCAGGGCTTGCGACCAATGCTACAAGGCATACCAGCGCTGGGAAGAAAGCCGGGCCGTTGGCATGAATCGCATCCAACAGAAACTCGATGCCCGGGATCCTCAGATTCAGTTTACACATGAAGAAGATGCTGATGATACCTGCGAGGTTCCTCATCGCCAGACAGAATTCACTGTTGCCAGCAGCGTTCCTCGCGACTGGAACTGGAGCACATTCTAGAGCTCGAGCAGCACCTGGTGCATTCATTTCTTTCTTTCTTTGCTTGTTAACTTCCTTTTTTCATCTTTCTGGGGAGGCACCGTCGATTTCGCTTATTGATATCCATGATTCCCCACTTGTTTTAGTCGCCTTTCAGCGGATTTACTGCCTGCGACTGAGCGCTTGCTTTGTCTGTTTCATTGTTGCAAGGAGTTGTCGGCCATATCTTCTTTGTTTCCGTTGGCCCTATACTGCCATTTTGAGTCATTTCAAGGAGTTTGCTGTGCCTTTTTTTCTTTGTTTTTTACCGGGAGTTCTTTATTAAACTGGATGGGTATTTTCTGCTGGGCTATTCTCATTCATTCTCTTCTTCTGTACATGTTACATGGCTTGATCTGTTTGAAGTACCTGGCTCGTATCGCCAAGATAGTTCATTCTCCTGCCTTTTTCTAATAGCTGCTTGTTTTCTCATTTCCCGGTTAATAGAATCTCTGTTTCGACTGTTTATAACGTACACAAGATCTTGCTGCATACTAAACGACAGCCACCCTCTTAAACATGCCCACATGCTCAATCCCTTCCTCATCCCACGTCCCCATTGAAACATCCGTCTCATAATCAAGACTAGCATACATCTTTTCAACCTGTATCTGTGCATGCAACCCAATTAACCCCTTCCACCCCTTCTTCCCCTCAACACTACCGCCAACTTCCCCGAGGGTCGCCATGTACATACCATCTATACTCGCCTTGTTGCATTGCGCCCATTCTTCCACGACCCGCATCAACAGCCGCGCCAGGCCATAGCCGCGGAACTCTTTAAGGATAGCCACCCTTGTAATTTTGACGTACGGTTCATGCTCGAAGTCGAATTGTCGCACATTAGTAGAAGTAGAAGTTGTACTAGTATTATTACTGGCTATTTGATGGTGCGGCGCGTGTGGTGGCGGGACAAGTCTTATCACGCCGACTGGTTTTTCTTCTTGCTTTCTCCCGTCTTGTGGTTCTCTATGCGCGTAAATCACCCACTCCCAGCTCCGTGGATCGTCATCGTCGATTTCGGCGTCTGCAGAGCAGTTTTGCTCTATTACAAAGACTCGGTGGCGTATGGACATTGCGTCTGTGAAGACCGGGTGGTTGCTGGCTGGCGATGGGTTTGTTGGCGTTGGGTAAATGAGGGTTGTGGTGTTTGGTGATATGCATTGGGGCGGATGCAGGGCTGTCCTGAAGGTATATTGCGGTTTATCTTTTGTAGCCATGGTTTATTTATTTCATATGGTGTCTATTCTTTTCAGTTGTTTGTGGGAGATGAATATGTTCATTTGCTAGTTTAGTTAAGTATAGTTTACGGTCTCTATGGAATAGTCCTGCTGATTGGCTACTTAATCAGCAGTTGTTCTTCCTCACAACCACGGTCCAGTTTTCGTCTTCGTTCTTCACCTCTCCAGCAACATTAATTCCGGTTTCAAAGTTGAGGAGATTACATTTCGCTTGCAGATACTTCGCGCCATCCGCGATGTCGGCGAAGGAGTCGAGTGTCAATGTAAAGTCATTCTATATAGTTGACTATCATCAGGTCTGGTGGCCAGGTTTATGAGAAAGGAAAAGGGTACGCACCAAATTGCACCACCATATGGCGGAGTTCCACTCACAACTTACTCTTCCACATTTCCTCGCTTCATTTACGGGCTTTCCCTTGACTCCGTACAGATATTTTACTCCAAAGGTAATATGCTTGTCTGAGGCATATCCGATCTCATTCCCGTCACAGAGATATGGGGAATGCGAGAAATCGTTGCGTTTTCCCAGGGATGGCTTGCTCGTATTAGATGGACGGAGAATATCCACTGTGTGGTTAGCCGGCTTGTTTATATCTCTTCTAAACGAGCTCTGCAGTACTGTCTTAGTACTCTGCTTGATAACTGGAACAAGCGAAAGAGAAAGCCGCTTCGAATTCATGACATACGTGCAATGCCCTGCAAAGCAAACTGATAGACAGCCATGTGAGAGCAACATTTAGCAACATGCTGTTTAGTGAGTCAATATCCAATCATCAAAAGGCGAGTTTTCGGCTTGCTGTAGATGGAACGCGGATGAGCGGATCGTATGAACTTGTAGCATCCATAAGTCCTAAATCACCCACTTGACAGATATATACATCAATAGACACTGGGTTCTTATTGATATCCATCATGGAGCCGAACAAGGACTCAAGATATATATAATTTGACCTTGTGCCGGAACATCTTTCTTGCTTTGTTTTGGACCTCAATTTGAGGTCGACACTACTTTCCTCTGGTCGGTTACAGAGAACCTTTGGAAGATTGAGCGAGTGCGATGTTCCATCCCATTCATGCATAACAGCACCACAGCATATTCACCGGTTGCTGAGCTCATGAATAATCAGTCGCTATCTTTATTCTGATCTGGTCCGTGCAGAGATCTTGGTTATGAGACAAACGGTGAAAAGTAACAGCTCATGCGTTTAGGATGGGCCGAGTTAGCCAACGGCCGCATGTTTGTCTACCTAGGTATCTCCGAGCCACACAATTTAATGACAGAAAGGTATATAACTGAGTCACTCGGGACTCATAGTCCTAGCTCATGCAAACGTCGTGGCAGACGAGGGGAAGGACACGGGGCTGGGGAAGAATTGGCGGTTCTCACTGGGCGAGTGCCTGTTCCCCGCTCCGGAGTCCGGGGTCCTAGCGTGCTCCACGAGTCACTTACAATTGCCGCGGCTGGCCGAGGAGGAGTTTGAACTCTGTTAAGGATGAACGTGAAACCGAGTCAACAAAAAGTTGACAAAAAGAGGAGCAGCGTCACCTGATGTTTTTTCTGTATGCAAGGGAAAGTGCTGGCTGCTGCTGGCAATTGCTGTTCCTCAAGGCAAGAGGTTCTCTGTATTTTCTCCATTCTTCCTCTCACAACGCCGGCTCTGCTTCAGTATGTCTATAAA
This sequence comes from Trichocomaceae sp. PYS4502, assembly GCA_023625875.1. Classification (NCBI taxonomy): domain Eukaryota; kingdom Fungi; phylum Ascomycota; class Eurotiomycetes; order Eurotiales; family Trichocomaceae; species Trichocomaceae sp. PYS4502. The sequence continues at coordinate 22,105 of JAMAFX010000048.1, forward strand.
CTCGCCAATCACTATGGCCACTGCCAGCTTTAGTCCTCTGGAAGCTCCTCTCTTCCCTATCCCAGATGACCCCGTCTTCACCGAACCGCAATGGGAGACCCTACTTTCGCTTAGTGACGTGGTCATTCCTGCATTGGCGAAGGAATCGACGTCCAAGACACCCCATGAAAAGATTATTCCTGCCGAAGAATTTGACTCTGCAGTCTCTAAACTGAAAGCTCAAATTAAGACTTCAGACGCCGCTCAAGTAGCACGGCAGTATTTGGCGGAAAATGCATCTTCTAACCCATCGTTCAAAGAGGCTTTACGTCGGACTGTACTGCTATACGTGCCACAGGAATCAAAGAAGGGCCTGTCTTTAATCCTAACCGCTCTGAAGTAAGTTCTTCTTATGAAATGGGTTATGCGAAAGTCATGGGGCTAAAAAGCCCAAATTCGCTTAGCACTCGTGCCGGATCTTTACTATTGACTGGTTCAACAACACCTATCCAGAACCAGACTTTTGAGGCAAGAGAAAAGGTTTTGTGCAATTGGATGAACTCGCGACTGCCACAATTGCGCCAGGTAGCTAGATCGGTTCTTCTCCTGACAAAGCGGAATTGGCTTCTCAATAGCCCGAACTTGCCCCGGGTCATTGGCTTTCCCAGAGTGCCCCTTTATGGAAAACCAGCAGCGACTTTTGATTACAAGTTCTTACAGTTTCCTCCTAGCGATGGACAAGAAACTATTGAGACAGACGTGGTGATTGTCGGGAGTGGTTGCGGGGGGGCCGTAGCAGCAAAAAATCTGGCCGAGGCCGGTCACCGCGTGCTCGTCGTAGAAAAAGCCTATCATTACCCATCAACATATTTTCCCATGACCCAAACTAGTGGACTGGCACACATGTTTGAGCGTGGTGGTAGCTGTATGTCAGATGACGGCTACACAGCTGTGCTAGCAGGAGCAACCTGGGGTGGCGGTGGAACAGTTAATTGGGGAGCCTCACTTCAAACCCAGAACTACGTGCGCCAGGAATGGGCAGATACAGGGTTACCATTCTTCACATCATCCGAGTTCCAAAATTCACTCGATAGAGTATGTCATCGAATGGGCGTGCACGAAGGGGGTCAGCAGAATTTCCAAAATCGAGTGATACTTGAGGGGTCCCGGAAATTGGGATATAATGCGCAAGTCATTCCGACGAACACAGGAAATGAGCCCCATTACTGTGGCCACTGCACTCTCGGCTGTCACACTGTGGGAAAGAAAGGGCCTGTAGCGTCGTGGCTTGTCGACGCTGCCAATGCTGGTGCTGTATTCATTGAAGGATTCCGTGCCGATAAAGTCGACTTCAATACTGTCAATGGCAAAAGAGTGGCTTCAGGAGTTCAGGGTGTATGGACATCTCGAGATACTCATTTGGGAACACCCGGAAAAGATGCTACGCGTAGAAGAATTGCGATCAAGGCAAAGAAGGTTGTTGTTTCATGCGGCAGTTTACAGAGCCCCTTGTTATTGATTCGGAGCGGTATTAAGAACCAGCATTTAGGTCGACACCTTCATCTGCATCCAGGTATGTTTTTTTTCAATAGTTAAAATATGCTATGTGCAGCAATTCTCCTTTCTCAGAAACTGATCAGCAAATGAAAATTGATTTAGTCATGCTTGCTGGGGCCGTGTTTGATGAAGAAACTCGACCATGGGAAGGTGATTGTTTGACAACATTTGTCAGCGACTTCGAAAATCTGGATGGTCAGGGTCATGGCACTAAGATTGAGAACGTTGCAATGATGCCTGGCACATTTTTGGCTACAATGTCATGGCTGGATGGGGCACATTTCAAAAATTTGGCAGCCAGTTTGAGCCACATGGCAGGGTTTATCACACTTACAAAAGAGAGAGATCCAGGCCGCGTATATCCGGATCCCATTGATGGCCACCCACGAGTTGACTATACGATATCGGCGTTTGACCGTAAACATATTCTTGAAGGGTTGATTGCCTGTGCGAAAATAGCCTATGTGAGCGGAGCAAAAGAATTCCACACATCATACCGCGGTATGCCCCCTTTCATACGATCACCAAAGAGCCATGAACGAGATTCAAATCTGGATCAGAACGATGAAGGAACCAATGACCCAGAGCTTCAGTCTTGGATTCAGCAATTTCGCAGAAAGTCACCTCTTGTAGCAGAGCTCGGAGTTGCAGCAAGCGCACATCAAATGGGCACATGTCGCATGGCCAGTTCTCCGAAAAAGGGGGTTGTCGATCCGAACGGCCAAGTCTGGGGCACTGAGGGCCTGTATGTCGCAGACGCGTCTGTATTTCCTAGTGCAAGCGGTGTAAACCCAATGATCACGAACATGGCCATCACTGACTGGACAAGCCGGAAACTCGCCAAGGCAATGAATCGAGACAAGGTGAGCCAAAATGGAACAGCCCGGCTTTAATACTGTCAGTAATGTGCGAAGACATGTTGAAGTAAAAAGATTGGGAGAAGGCCAGAATTACGGTTATTATTATAATATAGTTCCAGCAAATGGATAACTGGAGATTTTTATTGTGAGTCTGTGGAACAAGCCCGGAGTAAACAGCAACAGAAGAGCAGACCTTGGAATGAAGCAGAAATTGGTTTCGTTTCTGCAGGGACAGCTATTATGATCTCGTTGACGTTCATATTGTTGTACAGACCTGCATTTGGATTCTAGGCCTGTCGTTTCATAAATTGTCTCTGTATATCTAACTAGTGGTTACACTGTAATGATGTCTGTACGTAGCGGAGCCTAGCCCAAGTTAGGGCTTCGCTTTTGCTTTGCACAAATGAAACATCACTATTAGTTTACATAGTACATTCCTAACTATTAAATCCATGTGTGACTAATTATTAACTAGTCCGGCAACATGATATGTACATATGCCCACGTGTGGATTAGGTATAAGCCATTCTGTCAGCCCCAACAGTTTGTACATGTATTGCCGGACTGCGCGCACCACTTTACTTTAGGAATCATAAGTCTGAAGTAGCGATTGGAAAATAAAAACATTAATTCCAACAAGTCAAGCAAAATGAGAAGACGGGAGTAAAGGTTTGCGTGTTATGTCCGGGATTTGCCATCCCATCCCTGCTTGCACACTAACTAGCGTTTGGTCGCAACGGAGAATAATGTACTTCGAAGGCCCACTAAGGCTATTTGCGCATTTCAAATCTTGGTGTTACTAGAGATCATGCCCGGCTCAATTTTAAACGGGTGTGGCAACGGGAGAGCCGTGAATACATAATTCTTGTGTTCTAAAGCCAATGAAAAGACTCTCACCGTCTGGTTAATGTGACGGAACCTGAAGAAACACCACTAAAAGTCTGAGTATTTTTCCTCGCCGCCAGGCAATCCTTTCTGAAACATGATACGTAGATACGTATAACTATCGATTTCGACGGCATGCGGCGGAACCACAAGGCCCCAGCCAGCTGGGCTCAGGCCACACCAGACCGCTCCAAGCAATCAACAGAGGATACATAGGTAGGCATCGGCCGCCAATTGGCTGGTTGTTTCGCAAATTTACTGCATAGATCTAGCATTCTAGCATCTACGAATCGCCGAGGATGGAATGTACTAAGTACTACTACTAACATTTACACACGTGTATGGTCGTCTTTACTAGTTCGGGCATCCGACTTTATGCACTAAGGTGTAATCTTCAAGCCAGATGGGGCTGTGGCCGATAGCACGCTAGCTGCTACTGTGATTGTGCACTTAAAAGACCACATATATAGAACGTTGTTATATCCTGGCATACAAGTGTTCTGTGTGCTTGAGACACCAACCTTTTGGCTTTGTATTTTGATGGACTCGAAGTAAAATTCGCAACTGATGACAAAACTGAAACCAGCATTCAATACGTCGGAACCCCACGATGCAGTCAACATTTTCGAGAGCTATATTCAGGTTCTCTTCCTTATTAAGGAGAAAGGACAGGCATGGAGACGTAAAACCGAACAAAGAATTCGAGGAACATTCTCATAATGAACCGGCAACACCTTCAGAGGAAGAAAGAGAGCCACCATCCTCCTCCCTTCGAGGAGATGTCAAATCCTCACCGGAGAATACGTTCAGCTCCTATCTACATGATCAAAATGCCATACCGGAACTTATCGCCAACATTGTCGATCAACATGCTACTCATGATCCCGAAAAGATCTTTGCATCCATCCCCTTCAACAACGATGATCTGAGCCAAGGGTTCAGAGACATTACCTATCTCGACCTACGCAAAGCGGTCGACAAAGCTGCATATTGGATTGAACAGAGGTTAGGAATCTCACCGAGCAAAGCCTACAGCCTGGATCAACAGGGGAATGGGAGCTCTACCTCTAGGTTTCCTACATTTGGCTTTTATGGTACACGGGATTTGAGATATTCAATCTTCGTGATTGCAGCAATCAAGACGGGCTACACGGTATGTAGAAATCAAGGACAGAGACAGATATTCATCTCCGTGTGCGCTGAATCGAGTTTCTTTAATCGTTGTTTCCATATTTTGACTTTACGATATATATAGATGCTCTCGCCTTCACTGCTTTGTGCGATGGATGCACATGCGTATCTTATCAAAGAAACTGACTGCCACGACCTCTTATGTGTTCCGTCCACGGTTCCACTGGTTGAGCAAATAATCACCAAATTCCAAGAATCACAAGCAGAAAGAGGGTCGACATCGACTTACGATATATCTACCGCCGTCATCCCGGAACTTCTGGACCTCCTTCCTATAGAGAAAGCGCAAGAGGAGGACAGATACTATCCGTATAACAAATCTTGGGATGAGGCATGTAACGACCCATGTCTTATCATACATACGAGCGGCTCCACCGGTATGCCCAAAGTTGTCTATTATACACAGCGTATGCTTGCGAATCCGCTATCTCTAGGCCGTCTGTCACCGATTAACGGCCAACCCCCATTGCTTAGGGAATGGCGTGGACGGATCTTCACTACAGTGCCTCCATTTCATGTAAGTCTCTCTTTCTAGTCACTTATTTGATATTTAAGATACAACTTTAAGCACAATGAATATGTCCCATGAATCTGAATACATACAAGACACCTGTCTAATGATATTACAGTTGCTAGGATACGCTGGATTCCTAGTCTGTCCTATATACTTCAGTTGTGTTGGAGTTATGGCACCACCAGGGAGGCTGGTTGATGCTGCCTTAGCAGATGAGATGCATCGCTACGCCCGTTTGGATGGCGGCATGTACCACCCGTCACTCCTACAAGACCTTGTACGTGACGAGCACAAGCGAGAAGAATTAGGTAAATTACAAGTCATCTTCTACAGCGGATCGCCTCTCGAAACACAAACGGGCCAGTGGCTAGCATCAAATTTTGGAACTTTAAGGAACGTCCTCGGAAGCACAGAGAGCTTCGGATGGCCCATCGCAAAGGTCATAGATCCTGTCCGTGACTGGAATTACATTCATTTTTATCCTACCAACGGTATCCAATTCGAGGCAGTTGGTCTTGAAGGTGCCAAAGACACGAAAACCTCCGGAGAAAATAGTGATAATGACAACGAGCTATACGAGCTTGTTGTACATCGTACACCCGAAACAGAGGCCCTGACGAACATCTTTCTCTCCCGACCACATCTGACTGAGTGGCCTACAAGGGATCTATGGAAACCTCATCCCGATCCCGCGAAGAAAGGCCATTGGCTCTACCGAGGACGAACGGATGACCTTGTCGTGCTTAGCGGAGAAATAAAAATGTATGCTGCTTCCTTGGAGGACAGGATATCCTCTGCTCATCCCCTCATCCGCACGGCCCTGATTGGTGGCAACCAGCGAAAATGGCCGTTTTTGCTGCTTGAATTGATTGATTCTGCCAGTTCTACCACTCTAGACGAGATTTGGCCTCACCTGGACGACATCAACACCAAGTATACACACGGGTCTGTACGTTTGCACCGGTCGTTAGTTCTTGTTGCTGATAAGTCTCGGCCATTTGTGCGCTTGGCAAAGGGTTCAGTGGCTCGAAATCCGACATACGCCCTATATAAAAATGGCATTGACAGCATGTATGCGGGCATGGAGAAATAATTCTGTCTATCAAATTCGGCTTCTCGGGTAAACTCAGGAGAAATGCATTCATGCTACTAGAAATTATTAGATGAGCTCTATAGATACGCGCTTTATACAACTATATTCCAAATTCTTGAAAATTAATAATACCTAGGTACCTAGTAGGCGCATATCGTCTGTTCGAGTACAGTAAACCTCTAAACTTCATAGTATGCTTCCGATTGTTTGGAGGCAAAAGTTGTCAGGTCCTACCCAAGTCAGAAAGCCTACTGTATATATATACCTTTCTAACTCGAATTACTCAATTCAGGACCCAAGACAACCTACCTTGTGAGTCTGGATAGTGTTAACATCTCAAGAGCTCGACTCTAAGTCGAGATGAGCAGTATATAGCCCTAACCCTAGACTAGCACTAGCACGAGGCTAGTAGCCATTCCGGGAAAGGCTCCAATTTTGACCGCTCACTCCAAAGAATCGCGCCGGTAACGCGCATCTACAACACTTTTTCAATATGGGACTCAACTTTGACCCTATCAACTCGCGCCAATTAGATAAAAATTTCTCCAAAAATGGATGTCTTCTTCGTGGATGATTCCTCCTGTAGCCCATCCCAGGAAAAGGCGCGATCTTTCCTCGCTAAGAGAGCGATGAGAAAGCGACTCGCGGAACAAAAACGGGCGAGGGACCGGGCTATTACTGGCTCAATCACTTATGACAAACCAACAAATGGGACTACAATACACGACAGAGGAGGCTATCAGAATCCATCAGAGCTGGGCTTGATATCACAACATGATTTTGCCACGCTCGAGAAACCAATTCAACTTCCCAGCAAGAGACCCGCCAAGTCCAATTGCCAATGGGGTGTTAGTAACGCATCATGCCCAAATCTCGCACAGGCCGTTCGCAGTGCGCTTGGCACAAGCAACATAACCCCTTTTGTCAACCCAACAATTGCCCTGGCAAATAAAGCGCATTTGAACAAATGGGAGAACCAAGAAGAACAGAGAAAAATGCAGATTCTAGCTCTTACCTACCGAGGAGAAGCTATGAAAATAGCCCGAAACCAGCTACACCGTGCTACAAGCACCCCTGAAGACAATTCCAGCCTACCTCAATACGGCCAAGACTTGAATGTCGAGTCGCAGTTTATCATCATTTTACAACTTGTCTTTATGGATTATTTCTGTTTTCCGGCGCAAGCTCACGCTCACTTTGCGGCTAGTAGGGAGTTGATACGCTCATTCTCGAGTGAGTCTATGGCTAGCGTCGAGAGTATTAATAGAACGCCGTCTTTTATTCACAATCGTCAATTGCACCTTATCGTGATTGCTTTTGAAGGCACGCATCGCGGGCCGGATAGCCTGGTTTGGGATCACGGAGATTTTGCTTGTCTACGAGACAGCCTACACAGGTTTATGCGTAGAGTATCGGAATCCAACTCAATGTCAGCGAAATCAGAAAGCCGCGTTAAGGGAAATAATATGTACAATCCTAGGGTCCATCCCCAAAGTTTAGTGTGGCGCTGCCTTACTAAAATCCCCGGGAACGATGCGAAGGACTTCTTTTCCGAGTCCCATGGACAGTTGGCAGTCATTATCAGTCTCTGCTCGATTTTTATGGACTATGAGCCTTCAACTGTGGTGCCAAAACAGTGTGTATCGGACTTGGAGGATGGGCTACTCACACTTGGAGTGGAAGAAGCTTCAAGGAATGCGCTGAATTTAGCCTGGATGCTTGCCGGGGGCCTCGGCTTACCGATTGAGTCCGCGCGGCAACGCCTCTGGTCCACCCTGGGAATGTTGTATGTCTTCCGGCAACAACGCGATGGAGATCGCCTCGGTTATCGGGAGGAGTTTTCAGAAGACCAAGTTAAGAATGCTTGTCTTGAATTTCTCGCCGCAGACGCCGCATGTTGAGTTGGTTTCATATAATGCCACCGGCCATATCTGGCCTAGCAATGGCAGGCGCCGTTCCCCATAGAGCAAGTATGGCCGAGAAGAGGATATAACACAAAAGTGTCTAGATGCAACGAAGCTGCTGTCCTATATCCTATTGATAGCTAAGGACTATCCCTAAAAGCTACCTCAAGAGACACTTAGACATCAACACACTTGTATATAATAGTAATAATAAACATTTAAATATGCCCAGTCGACTCACTAGCGATACACTTTTATAAAGATACAATCCACTTAACCTAGTCTGTACTAGCTGGGAGCGCTTTCTTCCCACAATGGAAATACTTCCTGAACAGGATATTGCCTATTTAGGTTAGGGCTAGGTCCAGACTCCAGAGACTCGTAGCAATTTTTTGGAACTTTCAAAAAAATTAAGTATATAAAGCTGCTGTTTTCATATTCATTTGATTAAGTAAATTTACTGGATCATTATCCTCACTCTCACTCACCATGTCTATCGCATTACCGCCCTGTCGAAAGTTTTCGCAGCAAGTCCTGATATGGGAATCCGATGGGAGTGGAAACAAAGCCTCTGGAAGAGACTCACTTAATATTCCGCCACCTAAAATTATACTTCTATTCACATGGGCAGATGCACAACCACGTCACTATATCAAGTATATAGAAGGATACCATGCACTATATCCCAACGCGAAGATCATTCTCACCCTGGCGACCACATTAAGAACATTTTTCGGCGGTCAAAAATCGGCACAGCGAATTGTTCGAGACATGGTTCATAAAGAACTCCTGCCTTTGTACGCAAATTTTGATCAAACGTCCCAACTAGGAGGTATACTTGCGCATGTCTTCTCCAACAGCGGGGGGTTGAACTACGAAGCAACAATATCTGTTTGGCACGAGGTCTTCGGACCCAATACGCCGCTGCCGGTTAGGGCATTAATCCTCGACTCGACACCCGGTGGAGAAACATATAAGACCGAGTTCGCGCTGTGGACTACCGGCGTTGCGCTTGGTATGAAAATGCCGCTACCGAAATCCGTAATATGGGGTCTTGCGGCCGCGATTGTCACCTTCTGTATGGTGATACCTCAAATCCTCGGAGTTGAAATCATGGCGACCCGGGGCCCTAGAGCTTTGAACCTTCCCCAAAATGTGCCACTGAAGAGTGTGCGGCTTTACATATACTCGACGTCAGACGCCCTTATTCGGTATAAGGATGTCGAGGCTCACGCAGAATCTGCCAGAATCAAGGGCTATTCGAATGTTCTCCGGGAACGATTTGATGGATCCGCCCATGTGTCACATCTAAGAAAAGATCCTGAGCGGTACTGGAATGCTGTATGGAAAGCATGGAATATTGCCTAATATCACTCCTATCAAAATACCGGTCGAGTTCCAAGCTTTCATTTTGTGATATTTTTTCCAATTCTTCTATGCACGTTCTTAGGCCGAAAACCCCGTCTCAAGACAGTGTGTATTAATAAATACGGATTCCTCAATTAATTACTTGTGATTAAACCTTCATAAGCCAATATTCCAATCTCAATGTTACCCCGGATGTACATGTCCTCAATCGCCCCCGCTACTCATATGCTGCTTCGTGCAACCGGACCTGGACTCCTGTTCCACTCCTGTTTTCAATGGCATGGTGGAGCCGAATTCGCCCGTCACCATCTTCCAAATTCTCCATTTTGTCAAACCTTTGGCAGAACCTGACAACGACATAGCCGGTCTCGGTGAAGGCAAATTGCTCTGTATCTCTCATCAGTATGCTATACATCTGTTGTAACTGCCTGTGCGAATGGAGAGGTTGAGAGTCGTAGAAACTCACGGCCTAAGCATTTCCGATCTCCAGCACCAAACGGAATAAACTCCCATCCAGGTTGCTGCTTCATAGTTTCCCATCTCTCGGGTTTGAATTCTTCTACATCATGACCCCACAGATCTTTCCGGTGCTGCATTGCATATGTTGGGATCAGGATCTGCGTACCGGCTGGAATGAATACCTTGCCTTTGCGGTCCTCGCCACCACCGACAGGCAAGGTTGTATCTCGTAGGGCTACTCTTTCGTTCATCGGGATGACCGTTGCGATACGTAGAGCCTCTTTCATGACATGTTGAAGGTAGGCACAGTTGCGTAGAATATTGAAGTCAATCTTGGTGCGAGTAGGATGGGCTCCGAAAGTACCGATTACTATTTCTCGTAACCTCGCGTAAACCTCTGGGTGACGAACAAGAAAATAGAATACCCAGCCTATAAGTGACCCGGTGGTATCACGCCCAGCGACAAGAACATTCAGCGTTTCACCACGAAGTTCGCTCAAATCTTGAGTGTCCTTGGCCAGCTCATCAAGCAACACAAATCGTTGAGGGTTCGGTTCGTCGCCGTTGATACCAACCTTTTCTAGTTGCTTCAGTTGCGAAAGTCTCGCGGCAACAATTCCATCAACCCACGTATGCAGACTGTTACATGCTTTGCGGAATTTCCTGGTGTTAAGCAACCAATAAAACTTGTCGATTTCTATACGTCTTTGCACCGCCATTTTGGCATTGTGGAAATGCGTAGCCATCTCGATTCCTTCTTTGGTGCCCTGCTGTGAATGGACTGACTGGCCGTACAAGAACTCGGATGCCGTGTCGAGAGTGAGATTAAAGAAAAGAGGCTGCAGATCTACCTTGTTGGTCCACTTCGTCCTAGGGTCCGCAGGCAATCTCTTCATCAGTGCCTGGACATGTCTCTCCTCGCGGTCAATATCCGATACAATGTCTCTCGCGAACTGGGGCCTCAACCGAGATCGAGAATGCTTCCAATCCCACCCACGTGTGGTGAAGATTCCTTTTCCAATCATCGGCAACCAACTCATCTGACGAAAATACGAAATGTCGAAGTCACTGCTTTGCGTTGAGAATATTGCGCGCATATTTTCGGGATCACGCGTAACGAAAATTTCGTAATCAAAAATCGGCACTCGAACAGTGTGGCAGTCTGGAGAGATGCTATCCATCGTTTCCATTATGTATTGTGGATTACGATCCTCGTTCGTTGCTTGCAGGGACTCTTTGAGACCACATTGTCATGTTAGCGTCATTGTACAAGTTGAAAATCCCGAATAGAAAGAAATACCCTTCTTTATTGGTAGACCTAGACTATTGGTTAATTTGTACACTGGCGGCGGTAGACATCCTAGCTGGGCTGACTTCTGTCTGATACGGCGTTTGCGGATTCTGGCTTTGAGTGTCCTGTAGACAAGGATGCCAACAAACAACAATGCCAGCAATCTAGGCAAGTACATGTTGATGAGTTGGTAGCTAGTTAGCTACTGGGATAAATTGAAGAAGTCTCTATCAAGGGTAAAGAGAATAGAGAATATAATGAACGTGTATTTAGAAAACTCTCTGGAAAATGCTTGTACCTTAAAGCTAAATTTACAGAATAAGGGCAGCTGTTCAGGGGCTGTCGTCGCACATTTGGGTACGAATAGTCCTCGGATTTCATGCTATCGCCCAATGAGAGTCTGTCAGCTCATTGAGAGATTCATGCAAAGGATGCCTAGACGGACTGTTTTCTGTGAGGGGTTATGCAGGATCTTCACTAGTTGGTCTGAGTTATCGAATTTTATTTCCAACCGGGTTACACTCAAATTGATACCAAAACAGAATCTGCCTCATCTCGAGAATATTATTATGAACTGATAGACGTAAATTATTAAAAATGGGTTTGGATTGGGGTACTGCAAAAAGATTCGATATCGGGATTACTTGGGAGTTAACGAAGAAGGATTGATTCGCCGCCAATACCTAATTATATTTTGTTATTTTTATACAGGCGGATAATAATCGTCGATAAAATTAGAGTGGTTTTATGACCTATCAGTTAACACGTTGACAGCTTCGATCTACAAGGTATGACCTGTCATGCCTAACCCATCATCCCTTGAGCCCTACCATTCACTATCCACGGACAGAATATGCACACATGAAGTAGTGAAATTAGCCTTCTGGTATCCAAATAATATTTTAATAGGGTCATCTACCCCGTAGAGCAATACATATTAGCATGTGAATATCTCAACGGAAATGCTCGTAAAGAAAATGGCCGTTCTCAACGGGACGTATAATTATGAATGAATGAATGAATGAATGATGTTTATTACGCCCGGAGGGACTAACCCTATAGGGCACTAGTGCGCTAATTACATAATCGATTTCTCTCAGATCCGACATAAACTCGCGATAGCCCATATTTTATTCTCGTAACGTGTCTGCTTGGTGTTTGGGTACGTATAATTATACCGTGGCAATGGGTGTAGTAAAAGCAGGACCTGTGAATTCCCGCTTCCGGTTAGTTTTGCCGTGTTGGGCCTAGTGCCCCCGTACGCCGTATCGTCACGACCGCCGTCCCGAACCCACGACTACATAAACCTCGTCCCTCGCTGTTTTTACTTCGCCCTCTTCAACTTCTGTATTTTCTCCTCCGGTCGAACTCGCTTTGGCTCGTCATCCTTGCCCCCCCGGCTCAGCTCGTCTCCACCACCGTCGCATTCACGGTCATAACGCACGGCCATCGCGCCATCACTCCACTCTCGGGGTTTCATTTTCAGGTTTTTGGAAATTGGTGTCGTCGGATCTACAGTATTCGAGCTGGATCATTCCTTTGCTTCAGATTTGGCTTCTACTATGCTATTCACCAGACCCTTATTGTCTACGTTTGACCTTGCGGTGTCTGGCTATGCTTTGGAGAGATCAGTCTCCTCGATTCTACGGTCTGAAGAGATGCATGTCCCCTTCTAGCAGCCCTTTACAGCACAGCCTTATCAAGGCTGATCCAAGGCCATTTCGGTCAATGGCACTCCTGAACTTTACGCAGAACCGGCTGCGTTACATCTCCTACCAGTCATGCCAAATTCGTCTACCAGGTCCCACCGTCTGAGGGTCCAGCTGACGACAATATACCTTCAGGGAGAAACAAGGCCAATGGTATAAATGCCTCATGCACGATTGATCACATTTATGGCTCCACGAAATGACCTGCTTTTCCTGCTCCCGGCATCCGGGAGTTGACGCTCCGCGCTCCTCGTCAGCTGAGAATTGGTTGACACCAGTCCTAACGCAATACCGCAACATACTGCGCTAGCGCTCTCCACTTGGGGTTTCAGCAATGAGCGAACGATCCTATTATCTTGCCGCATCTCATGACCAATGGCGAAAATACCGCACTGGAGAAGTGGATTGCGTGATGGCCATAGGATGAAGAGATTACGACGATGAGACGATGCGACGATGCGACAACGTTCATCCACTGTAGGCACCAATGAGATAGCTTGATTCATGTACAGTAGCAGCCGAAGTTGGATCAAGAAGCAGCACATTCACAAATTTTGGTCAGCATTGCCTCACTAGTGGACCGGGAGGGAAGCGAGGATGAAGGACACCAGGCGCGTCACTAGACCACGTCTCATCTTTGGAACCAGAGCTGGCGTTCGTTGAGTCGTCTCAACAAATCGGTCATATAGTCAGAGTACTGACAATCGTTGAAAGTAGCTGTACCACACTCATATTCCCGGCGGTAGAATCAAAGGCTTGCTACTGACGATCATGCTTAGAATTGGATGTACTGGCCAGCCAGGAGAAATTATATTGTGACTCAACTATACCCGTTTCTTATCTAATAAGCACTATAATGAATTAATTCATTGCTATAATGTCAAGGGCGGCTGTGGTAAATTCCGGCAATGGTGTCGACTTGTTCATAAAGCCCACCTGACTATGTTCGTGGTCGAGAATCAGTACAGCTAGTTGTGCCCACCAGGAACCGAAGGTGTACTCAATGATTCGAGTCTATAGAGTTGTCTCCTGTGATGATAGATCATAGAGATGCAAGTCGTGCTGGTCGGTACGGCATATAAGTACCAGTCGAGAAGCTTTTGCGGCCAGACGAGGGATGGTTCTGCTGTCGAAACTGTTGCGGACCAGGTGCTGGTTGGAGGACTATTTTGATTGCCAGCGGATATTGCTGAAATATTAATACTCCAGGTCGGCTGATCAATATTTCGATCGGCCCATGCAATAGCAGCACGATCATCCAGGCTTTCTTAAATTCCCAAAAATCCAAGTACCATTTTGCCATTCACGAGATGAGTCCAGGGCGCATTTCCATTCTAGTCGTAACGTCAGTGAATGCTCACGAAAGCCTCAATATAAGACGTACCTATTAGCTGATCTTGAATGGCATACATGAAATTTGGGAACAGAGGCTGCTGCATCAAGTTATAATTAAGACCGATTATCCCACTAGCTCCGCCAAAGGGAATAACCTGTCCACTCGTATTTGAATGATATTGTTCAAGTTGGCCAAATGCGATATCTGAATAGAGTTTGCCACCAATATTGAACGTTTCTCTGCCAGCGAACGCTATAGCATAGGCATAATCCTTAAATGTTTGCGTATATGTGTTCTTAGGGATAGAATTGCAGATATAACCCGATTAAAAATGGCCATATCAAAGTAACCGGTTATTGTATCTTTCTTTCTTCTTCCATTCATCTCTGTCCTTTTCCCATTGATCCCCTTCTCTCTTCAATCGACGTCTTGCTTGAGCTGACTGTTCACTTTTCTTCTCTAAGGCTTAATACCGTCCGTAGAATTCATCCATTAATTCCTTCTACTGATTATTCACTGGCAGAATTCAAGGTTCAGCTATATCATGAAGGAGTTTCTTCCAGCATTCAGCTCCCGAAATACTCACACGGAGTCGGACCAGAATCCAATTTTGACCATGTATCTTACTTTTGAATCCTATTTCGTCTATTCATTGAAGTATGATGGGAGAGGTCATTCAATCCCACGGTGCAAAGGTAGCATCCCTGAATCGACACAAGTCAATCCTCCAGCTTGAAATCAAATGTTGGAGAACGCCTGCAGTAGTTATCACCTGCCACCATCGTGAATATGCCTTCTGGACAAGACAGCATTCAAGATTATGTCTTGCAAGTCCGCTAGTTTCGTAGCATACCTGACTGAGTCACATCTGCACTTATACAAGAGCCGTGCCCAGGAGGAATCATTTCTACTCAATTTCGAGTCACCATTAGTCTTGAACTCAAATGCCATGTTTCTCCGGTTTGTTGATTGTCACATCGGATCCCACCGTGCACAGCTGGTAGCGAGCAAGCCGCCTGTTCTTTCCTGACATTGTATAGTGGTCCTCAATCATGGCTTTCCTCTTTCCGTTAGAGCAACATGAAACAGCATTGTGGGCGTGTTTTACAGGACAATAGAATGATTTCACGGCATGGGACATGCGAGCCTGTCGGCAGGTTTCATATGCAGACGTATTCTTCGCCCCGACGCAATGAATCAATGTATCTATCACGGCAGGATGACGGCGAGACATAGAAGTAAATCCTTTCAATGATTGGAGTCATTGGACTGGCCCCTTATGTTTCTGACCAGGCATAACCTGGTCTCAAGCTAGCCCACTGCGCCATCACCCCATGCTAAAAGCGTACTGGCATAACCTGAAAGCGAGCCACTATTGGTTCTCTCTCACCGATCGATGTCACCGTGCCAATAGTTGGATCCCCGGTGGGTTGTGGCTGCGCAGGCAGGACTTGGGTTTCGGCATCCTGGGATGCTAGAATCCTGGGCTGTACACCTATAAAGAGGTCTCCATCCGCACTTCTGCCTTCTCTTCCTTTATTTCTCTCCCACCATTGACCTCTCTCAAAGCGTTCATCATGGATTCCGTTGTCTCTAGCTCACGGCCAACAATCTCGCCGAGCCAAAGACGACGTTCGCTCCTTGAGCTATCCGAAAAGCTCCGGGAGCTGGCCGACATGCAGGTCAAGCCAGAAGCGAAGGATGTAGAGAGCATACCCGAGGTATGATTTGGACCATCATCACACGAGAACGTAGCTGAAAGAACAGTTTCGCGACCTTATCCACCAACTTTGCCAAGAGGCACCGGCCGTCGCGCAAGCCATCGCTGCGGCAATTCGAGAAAACATTCCATATCCGTCTCCTCACTTATCCTCAAAACGAAAACGGAGACACGATCCGTCTTATCGGCCAAGTTACCCGGTGCAGCCCCTTCCAAAGAAGAGGCATTGTATTGACGATATGAACGCAGTCGATGAGCCTACGACTCCAGAGACTCCAATTCCCGAGAGCGAAAGTCCAGAAACCGAGGATGCACTGGATTCTATGATTTGTGTTGACACCGCTGAACTCAGACCCGCGTCTAAGCATGAGAGCAAGCCAAACGTTCCCTCGGCGATACTTGCCATGGATGAAGAGAATGCCCTCAAAAGCGAGAACATCCGTCGTAGCACAATGCCAACATCCGCCAATAGGGAGCGGACAGAGTCGCCACCCGTGTCCGAAGAGGATCTCACCGAGGGTGTGTCCTTCCTAGATACGGTCCACCAGATGGTCGACATCGTCCACCTGCTCAACAAGCATCCGAACGATCTGCCACGCACTGTTCATCAAAGAATCCTGCAAAGTCTTCACACCACTCAGGAGCCGATTATGGACACAACTGCTAATCAATGGTCAGACGGGAGGATGTGGATGGAAGTGCTGGAGAGAGGATCCGCCACAAATCGTCGGTGTACCGTATTCAATATGCTGGAATACATAGGCGCCTCAAAATGGTATGACGGCCAGATTGAGGTTGCAAAGCAAACGGTATTTACCAAGCAAAACAAGCCTGTGGTTGAGAAGGGGGCAGCAATGCATGTGCTAGACCGTATCACCCGTGAGCATAGCTTGCTAAGTAGAAAGGTCATTACCAACCAGTTCTCTAGAGGGAAGAAATTGCGCGTGCTTGTCGAGGAACTCGGGCTAGGGATCCTATTTAGTCCTAAGATCTGGTAAGTATCAGGAAAACTATATTATTTCTTATGCTTACCGTGCATTTAGGAGTTATACCAAGAGGAAAGAGCCTCAATTCAATCGGCTACTTCAAGACTTTAAAGCTGACACTCAACGGATGGCTCTGTTTCAGATTCTTACTCCACAGGTGGATCAACTGCTCCATGATGGCTCCACTAATCCGGAAGCTTTGTACAATTCTTTGAGGCAACACAATCTGGTCTCTGAAGAAGAGTTCCAGGAATTGGAAGTAAAATGTGCTTTGGAACACGTGAGAACCCCGCAATCTCGACTCTTGGGTAGAGCTGACAATAGCCAGGATCCGCTCCCGAACGGAGCCCTGAATACTGCATATGACCAACTGGTCAGTCAGATCAGCGCTCAGGTATTCAATAAGCGGAGTTTAAGTGACCATGATACATTAATTATCGACAACAGCCTGAAATTACCAGCTGATATCTTTTATACTTTGCGCCCTGGGCAATGGCTCGACTGTTGGGTCATCAAGGTAGCTATGCATATAGCAGACCGGCCAGCTTTCGTGCATTTTCGTGAAAGTATTCCGGTCAACGACATCGGAAGGCACGGTCGAATGAGAAGAAAAAGGCCATTTGAAGCCTGGGCAAAGGAGATGACTGAGCTTCGTAGAAAAGCAGAGGTTGGACCAGAAGGCCATGCCTCTCTAATATTCTACTCTCCTATCCATCATACAAATTCGCATTTCACGTTACTCGAGATTGATGATAGTGAAAAAGTGATCCGCCATTATGACTCACTGGCAGAGCCGACGACTATCAACGGCACGAAGAAGACGAGAGTTGCCACTCTGGTTGAGGCAAGTTCAGCATTGAAGACGGCAGAAGCATTTTCTAACAGTGTAGTAGGATGAGTTTGGTCATTTAGGATACCAATATATTGAAATGGTAGGCTTGTCACTTCGGTTCGTTTTATTGACCAGCGGCTGACTCTGATAGCCTACACCACAACAGAGCGACGACTGGAGCTGTGGAGCTCGAGTAATATGGGCTTTCAGAAAACGATGCAATGGATTTGATATCGGGTCGTGGGATACCGTGCTGGACTCAGAACGCATACAGTTGGATATCGTCAACAGTCTTATGGCATGTATTGATTCGAACGCTATGCAAAAGTACAGCTGAGGCCGCGAACGTGGAGTCAAGGACAGTGCATCATTGCCAGATGTGCTCAGTGAGGAAAGGTCAAAGCAGGGCTGCGTTGAAATGATATTGTATAGATTAGTTCAATACGTTTTCGGATCCTAGCACGTATCATTGGCGTGTCCAGAGGTATTGGACCCGAAGTCGTACTAGAGCGTTTACGGAAGCGGTCAGGATTGCACAAAAGGAAGCTATACGGTGGGAATATATTGGTGTTATTCCCCACTAAAAAGCCCCTCAGATATCCTTCTGATATTTTGTCGTTTTTATTCTTTACTCTTTTTTCCAGGAACTAATCCGAATTTGGTTAGTATTAGTTCCAACAAGAGGTGCGACTCACGTGACTCAGGTAAGGAATGTCACGTGACATTGCTTAGTTAGTTACCAGCCCCCCACCGGAGACCTAGACAGAGACCAATCAAGTCATCATCTTTCCACCATAGTGTGCCCGTTATAAGGAATCTGTAGTTTGTACACGTGATCCGAGTCGAGGCTAATTCAAGCCAAAAATAAATTTGGAATCTGGATTAATCGCCCCACACCAGTTTGGGCTGCGTGTGCGAGATGGAGAAGAAACACCCAATCACAGTACGCGACCAGCAGCGAGCTCTGCACATAATGAAAACATGGGACGCCAGTAGAAACGAACTGTTGGTAGTGCTTTACTTCGTCCAAGATTGGACATACATCAAGCTTCCTCGGGTAGGTATTCAAGTGGCGAAATTTGTTCCAGCTCCTTGTGCCCGTAAGCGTTCCGACGAACGACACCGTCGGCACTTTCGATGTCGTGAACTCGTACTCTGGTGCGATTTTCTGTACTGATGCAGGTCCTAGTCAAGGACAACACCTTCATAGATTTCTCAATGGCCGCGGACGGGAACGATCGAGAGAGCACCCTCATTTCCCGGTCAGCTTGTAGTGATTGAATTGAGTGATTATGATTACATTGATGCTAGTGATACTGTCCCTGTATTGCCTGGATTTCAAGACATAAATAGATCTATTGAGACACAGCAATTTTCGTGCGTTTCAACCACTCAACATGACCACTCTCCATAGCTTAGATCAATTGCTTATCGAGTTGGTGGTGCTGGTAACCCGGCTGCTTTCCTCCCAAGAGATAAAACAGCTGTCCATGGTGAACAAGAGACTAAGGGTGATATGCCTACCGTCGATTTTTCAGTCGGTGCGGTTTGACTTCTCGAGGAGTAGCCTGAAGAACCCAAAGACGCTCTTCACATCCGAAATACGTCATCATGTGAGGTCTTTCACATACGTTGTTCCGGAACTCCTAAGGCATGGTATGTTCTACGGTGAGGGCGATCAAGTTCCAGCTAACCTCACATAGATGTGGTCGACTTCGACCGCTTCACGACTTCAATTTTACTCCCGAAACCTACGTGAAGGAGGCAAAGTCTCTGTATGATTATGGGCGACCACCGGATGAGTATCCAGATACCTCGTCATTTTCTTATCTTTACAGAAGATATGTCGAGAACAAAATCATATCGTCGAGAGCGGTATGGATCAGGCGGCACTTACCCTGGCTTTTCGGGCGTTTCCATGCATGAGAGAATTGACAGTCCATTTTCGTACAACGACCGAACAGCCGGACTGGTTGGAGTATTACATCAATATGGACATGACCATGACCCTGAAGTCCTATGAGCATCATGTACGTGTAATTTCAGAGGCTCTGTATCACGCAAAAACCAGAGGGAGTCTTGTGGACACAGTGCACTTGTTGGGACTGCAAATTCCGACAAGTCAGTACGATGTTCCAGACCTAATGTCCCTGTCAGTCCATCTAAAAGAGCTGCTGAGCGGCATCCCCTGTTTCAAGATGACGCAGTCAGAACTGGTTCTCGAACTTTTATCTCCATGCGGACTCTGCATTCGTGAATTTGATATGTGTTACATGACAGTGGAATTCAGGACTCTGAAGCGTTTCCTGACAGCGAACCGCGTCTCCTTGCGTTCGATTGGTGTCCATAACGTCTTGATCTCTGACGTTCCGTTTCACGAGGAACCGCTACCTTGCTTGAACGTCGACATTTTGCATACATTGCTGAATAAACAAGGACGCGGTCAAGTCAGGAGACACAGAGTCATTGTCTTCCTCGTCACCGGGGCTGGAGGCTTCTGCTAGAAGATGGAAACTATGAAGAAATGGACTAAGAATTTGGAACAATAAAATAACCCTAATTCTATCATTTAAGCGGCTCGTGATATAAATACCCCTTCCAGAGACCACCCGTAAATTGAAGGTTACACTCAAACCACGATGGACAGCAAAAGAATACCTCAAAACAATGATACAAAGTCTCAACGGCGTCGAGACCTTCACAAACGCAACCGACGCACGAGAACCCTCATTCTCAAAGCCGTTGATATGAGTGTACTCTGTAATGCAGAGATATTTTTGGGCATCCGGATCCGAGAGACTGGTCGCGTCACCGCATTCTGCTCCCATCAGTCTGGCATATGGTCCTCAGCAAATCAGGCACGCGTTTTGAGAAAGCCAAAGGTCATCACCACTGATTGTGTATAGAAAAGCTATTTTCCTGTTCCAGTCGAATACACCCTGGATGACTTCCAAAAGGGTGGTGACACACATACTGAAGCATCTTCAGACGAAAAAAGCCCTGATGAGGAGAAAGGAGATGATGATGAAGCCTGAGTTTTCAAACATAACTCAAGCGAGATATGGATAAAGGATACAGACAGACCTATCCCACTGATAGCCAGCTTCATATTATATTCTCCATTAGAATATTGTCATATCAATGCAGCATATCGAGTAATTTATGATAAGGAATGTATTACGAATTGCAAGCCCAGAGTTGTATTAATATTCCAGAATCAGAGCCATTGCTGAAATGTTATGCTTGTGTGACTAGTACTCATTATTTCAGCATCCCAGGATGCTCAAACATGGCTTCACGGTACCGGCCGATGTTGATTGATGGAGCACATTTCTAGAAACACCCCAATGCTTTTTTCCATTTCCAATTACAGCGTTAAATTAGATTTCAATGGCAGATGATAGAAAGTCTCTGTACAGTAGTGTAGGTAGAGAGAAATACACTGTTCGACCGAAAAGATGCCCTGTTAGCGGGATGATAATTTTCGCGGTATATAACAGTAGTTACAGTACCCAAGGGGCATTCTTTTTTTCAACGTGTATTGGAGTTTCAATGTTATTTACCTACACCTTCAATTCAAAGACATCATACGGCGAAAAGTTGGATCAAACTTGAGCGCTTTGGTAAGATGTGGTTTTAAACTCCAGCTAGGACCTGCCAATTGTAGAAACTCATACTATTTTGCCTTTTAGCTTTCTTTCATACAGAGGTGAAGGGGCGCATACTTTAAGTAAGGTTTTCAAAGCCTCCTGACTTGTTCGTGATATAAATTCTCGAAGTATTTTTGATGCGCCCGAGTCCCAATGTGCTACATCGGGCCTCACAATTTTTGTGCTACGATCAGCTACATTCATAGCCACCGTACCTATTGATTTCAGATCACGATCCCGGTCTTTGAGAGTAACATCGTTCAGCATACTGTCTCCTAAATTGGCTTAGAAATTATCAGACGATGAAAAGAAGATCCAAATGCTCGTAAAGAAAATGGCCGTTCTCAACGGTACGTATAATTATACCGTGGCAATGGGTGTAGTAATGTTCAGCAAACTGGCTCTGAGAGCTCTCTTCTAAACTTTGAATCGATCGTATGGCCAGGCACGTACTCGGAGATGATACTAGGTGCATGCAGAGTATGTATAGAATCTAAGATTATGGACTTTGGCCGCCAATGATCCAAAGCGGGCATGACTTAACTCTAGGTTCCAATGTCAAATATAATACTGGGAAGCCAGGACGTCTCATTCTCGTTGATGGTCATCGTATCTGTGCCTCTTCCTCTGCAGTTTATCTACGTAACTACGTAGGTAGTATGCTTTAAGTAAGTGGATCTGTGGTTAACGTCTTTGGTATAGGGTTAGGGCTAGCCAGTACCTATTCGAGGTGCTGCTTTCTCACGTATAAAAAGCGGTCAAGAGGTACGTTAGACATATGTATATTCAGAGCACATCTGCATACTTTTGACCTAGGTACTGACAGGTATCATCATGCCAGCTAAATTAGGGGAGCTCAAACGCGAGTGTCGTTTACGCGGCCTATCTACGTCAGGCGGTAGTGCGGCCTTAATTAAACGTCTAAACGCGCATAAAACCAAGGTCCATATTCAACCTCCCAAAGACGACGAAAACGATATCGATTGCCTATTAGTGGTCTCCGTCCCGCCGAGCAGGCTGCAGCGAGGTTGATATGATCCAAACGGCGCGTGCAGAGTTCCAGTCCGCCGCTCAGAATGAACCTCTCAAAGAGAATGAAGCAAATGGGAAGAAGATGATCACCAATCCTCAAGGAGGATCTTTGCTTACTGCCTTACTAAATGAATTTCGTGCCTTGTCCAGTACGCTTAACACAAGTATTGATGACCTTAACGCAAAGATTGATGAGCTTAAAGCGAACGATCATAGGCTTAACGCAAAGATTTATAAGCTTGAATCGGACAATGACGGCCTTAGGGTTGAGCTCAACACGAAGACTAACGCACTCAACAAGAAGACTGATGATCTTGAAGAGACGGTGACTTGGCTTCGAGACTTTCGCAACCGCTTTATTAGCACCTACAAACGTGACATCCTTAAAAACGATGATGAGAACGACAAACGAATCATTTGGTCCGGCAATGAAGTTGTCCATGGAGGAAATGTTAAACTGGATGCGGGACTTTACTACAGCAATCAGGCACGTCAAGACGTTGATGTCGTTAAAACCTTATAAGGTGTAGAGCCCGCAGTTGCTACTACTATTGGTAAGCTTCGTCTTCTACATGTACTTATCATTGATTGAAAACTATCTAATTTTTATTTGTACAGATGACAAGCCCACAATTACCACTATCAATAAATATGCATCTATCGTCTCGAAGAAGGGTAATGATCCAGTTCCCAAGAGATTCCACCGTTGCTTCAGCGATTTTATTGCCGCCTTGGAGGAAAAAGGGTTACCCAAGGCTATCTTGACCAATGCTATGGCAAAGCTACACCTGCTAAGGAATATAATGGTTTTTGGGAGGCTGTTGAAAAGGCTGGGTATTAAGACGGGATAAATATGAACATGGCCATTCTTTATTCTTACTTTTAGTGCTTGTCTTCTATCATGTACCATACATAGCGGAAAAAGGGCATTTCGGGTTATCATTGGGTTACTGTTGCGGACGTCTTAGACCAGAAGTTAGTATTGTATTCTACGCTTACGCCTACACCTACGTAGTAGACACGCACTTAGATTCGTAGATTAGTAGTACGCGGTCTAGTCTATATTGACATTGCAAGCCTCGCATATTGAAGTAGAACTTTGTGTCATCATGCCTAGGTAGGCATGTAGACCGCAGATACTGTAGGGTAAAGGCAAATGAGACCAATGACATGGTGTTACTTGATATACAGACAAGACCTCATTCGAATCAAAGAGAGAAGATTATCATATGGAAAGTGCTATACAATTATTCGGGCCATGAAAACTACCCCTGGATGATGATCCATGCGTACTAGTAGAAGACAAGGGCCTTCCAAGTCTAATCTATTATTCCCGTAAGAAAGAAACATAGTCTATTGGAGCCAGTTCAGTCCCATCTGGCGTTCCTATAATCTCAAGCAAATTTCCCTTTTTCACCTGCACACGGTCAAATGTAATCCGTGTTGCAGAATGGCCATCCCGCAGGTCTGAGAAGTCATGCAACAGCAACTTGCTCAAATCGCCTGCCCATTTACCAACCAATTGGCCATCTACAAGCAGCTTATACTGTGACGTGCCACCGAGGTGATCATAGTAGTTAACGGCAATGTTGTAGACGCCTGACTCAAACGGTATGTTGCATTTCGCAATACCTGGTTTGTCGTTTGTCGTCGTGATGATGGCCTTTCCCCCAGATGCTGCCTCAAATGGCGTGATGGGGACGACGGTGTAGCCCGTTAGGTCCATTGATTCAGCTTCTATGCGCCACGGGTGGTTTCCCACACGACCATGTTCGTCGGCAATACCGCACTTGGCCAGGTAGAACTGGTTGATTGAGTCGCGCCACACGAGCGCGTGGCCTGCCTGGTATTTGAGCCGGAACAAGACATGCTTGAAACGAGCATCGTCGAGGAGTCCCGAGAGAGCCTCCCATCTTAGTGCAAAAGTCTGTGCATTTGCAGCACCTTCATAGTGGGCGTCGTAAAAATGCTGGATGACGGTTTTGCCCGACTTGAGACGGTGCGTGTAGGGGACATGATGAAACCAGAGAAGCAGGTTATCAGGTGTGCTCTCGATGTTTTCAAACATTTGCGCGACCTCGGGTGGATATTGGCCTGAATATCCAGTTCCAGTAGCGACAGTGCGATCCATGCCAATACCATGTGCGTCAGCCCGCGTCCACTGTCCCCAGCCATTTCCGTCCATTGCCGCCGGACCTGGACCATAATGACATGTTTTCACGATATCACAGAGGGTCTGGATGCCGAGATTTCCTGAATAGTTCTCGTAAGTTGGCCAGGACTCCATCGAAATGCTGGTTACAGTATCGATAACAGCGGGATGGGAGTTGAAGGTCAATCGTGTCCAGTCCTGGATGACAGCTACTTCATCACTAATTGGGTCCCAGGCATATCGACCGTATGCGTACAAGTTGGACATGGCAAGATGACTCCCAAGCCATGTTGAATCGCTACCGACGTTAACAACAGCGGCATAACCACTTCGCTTCCAGTTGAAGCGTTCGCCGGACAGAATGTCTCGAACAGGAGAAGGCGTTCCATCGATCCGGAGGTCGAAGTTCAGAATAGTCCTCCAGAGGGAGGGCAGGTAACAGACATGGCTCTGCTGACCGAGATACTCTTGAGCTACCTGGAACTCAATAATGGCTGGCGTCTTTCGTAGGTGGGCAAATAACGGTGAAACCGGCTCGCGCACCTGGAAATCAATGGGCCCATACTTGATTTGCACCAACACATTGTCGGCAAACTGAGTATCCATGCCATCAAAGTACTCAACTGCGGCGTTTGCCCTGTCGTTTTTCCAGTTGGACTCGTCCAAATGATGATTGTAAACAAAAGCGCGGTAGACGACAATGCCATCTCCGTAGCGTTTAAGAGCGTTTGCAAAAAGATTGGCACCCTCGGCCAGGGTACGGCCATACGTCAGGGGCCCGGGTTGACCCTCAGAGTTGGCTTTGATGAGATATCCGATAAGGTCTGGTACATGTTGGTATAGCTGAGCAGTAATCCGATCCCAAAATGCAATTACATCGTGGTCTAGCGGATCAGAGGTAGATAGCCCAGCCAGGTTTCTGGGAGTGTCAAAGAAGAGTGCGACGCCAATATGCACACCCCATGGACGCATTGCGTCTGCAATCCGACCAAGGCCGGCCAGGTTCTTTGGGCTGAGCAGATCGTGATGTGAATTGACATTATTAACGATAATGCCGTTCAATCGGACCGATGCCATGAGCCGAGCATACTTCGAGACGCGGGTCAAGTCGTCTTGAACAACCATATCCTTGAAAAAGATTGATGGTCCGGCATAACCTCGTTCTATACTACCGTCCAAGTTGTCCCACTGATTGACCCATCGAATCGGGGCGCTAGGGTTGGAAAAGTAGCCAGTAGGACATGGTTTGCCCTGGGCGAGTAGCATTAAAAACTCAAAGGCACCGTATAGTGCTCCGCGGTCATTCTGTCCCAGGATTTGAACATTGTGGTTCCGGTCCTTGTCAAGCCAGAAACCATCTTCTTTCAGCGGCGGAATATGCCCGACCTCGCCCTTAGCGCCGGAGAATCTGTCGATGGTCCCAACGACTATATAAGGAGCGGCATCCGCCACATTGGAGCCGGCGATGAGGTCATGGCCAATGTTAACCTGGTGCCTGAGGATATGGTTTAGACCATCCTGGAGCTCTTTGGCGGCCGTAAAGACCGGACTCGTCTCATTGCTGTTCAGCGCAATTATACTTGCAAACTGTTTGAATTGCGATGCTAGTTCAGGCGACAACGGGGCATACCGCAGCCAGCCATCAATACCGCTTTCGTCTGGAGGCATCTTGGAGGTTGGTAGGAGAAAAATATAAAAGAAGAAAGAAAGAGAGACCGATTTTCAAGAGTATAATTTTCGGGGGGGGCTACGTGAGATCAATCAAGAAAACCAGGAAAACCCCCACGCTACAAATTGGAGCTATTCTGTACAATTACTTATGAAGCAAATCTAACCATCCTCTTTAGCCTAAAATCCGGGGGAGTTCATCCGCTACATACATCAGCTATAGTAGAGTAGAGCCTGGCTATATCGTATGGACGGCCTCCAGAGATTTATTACTATTAGCTTAACCTTCTTTAATACAGGAGCGAGGGGGGCTCTAATATATTACTGTATTCTCAAATTAATATATGGTGCTTTTATCTCCTGATCAAGATTGCTTCTATGTATATTGACTCCTGTTCTAAGAGGCTTTTTGGCTCTATGTGAGGATGATTTTGCTGGTGGAATGCAACCAAGTCTATCGGTTTTTGTATGGCAACTGCAGGGTAAATATTTGAATTCAAGGTCGAATGTAAGTTCTAGTGTTAAACACTACCTAGGTGTCCGACACAGATCAATAGCTTACTAGTAAAGAGAAGATTTTGAGAAAAGGTAAGGTACAAATCACAAAGTTATCAGCCCCGTTCCACATTTCCATCAAGCAATCTCCCCGTCTTTCTCGGTCACGTTTACTTTCTTCTCGTCAAGCTCTGTGAGATCAACTTGATATGACTTGAAATCCCTTGTTTTGAGCTCCTTTTTCGAGAACAGAATGTCCAGCTCAAGAAAATTGCGGCCCTGGGTTTCCGGAAGCCGGAAAAACGCCCAAGCGAGCAGAACAATGTTGATACCACCGGTCAGAAATCCGGTCTTGCCTTTCCAGTTTCCTCTAGTTGGGTTGAGGATGTACGGACCTACAAAGTAGTTGATCAAAAGGGAGAGGTTGTATGCGTTCCTAGCCAGACCAACAGTCTTGCTGCGTAGACGAGTAGAAGAGACTTCACTGACGAGAATGTAGGCTGCTGGTCCGACGGTAAGCTCGTAGCCGCAGTTCCACAGTAGGAATAACACGGAGGATGCATATCCAACAGCAACGGTCTGCGGTGCCAATGCCACAAATCCGATTAAGAATAACATAGTGGCCATCCAGGATAGTCCACAGAGATAGAGACGCCGGCGGCCGACTTTCGCTACAACGGGGATTGAAATGATATTGAATAGAATATGAAGCCCACCTTGACCCACGCTCATTTTATATGCGTTCTGGGATGCAAGGCCGGCCAACTCGTAGAAATAAGTAGCATAAGCAGAGATGACGAACCCACACCACAACTGCGCTGCCCAGGCAACACAGGAAATCTCGGTGCGCCACAGGTTGCTCGAGCCACGGAAACAATCTAGATAGCCCGCACCTTCGTGCATGCTTTTCTCTACATTGTTTGTTCCGATCATCATGGCGATGGTACGGCGTACTTGTTCATCGGTGATATCCGAGCTTGCAAGGCGCCTGACCACTTTCTCGGCTTCGGCATGCTTGCCCTTGCGGATTAGCCACCAAGGCGATTCTGGTGCGAACATGACCAGTGGGAATATAATAACCGGCCAAACCCATTGCACAGCGAAGGGAATGCGCCAGGCCCAGTTGGTGAGTTTTGTGTTGAGGGTGAGGAGAACGGAATAGGAGAGCAGCTGCCCAATACCCCAACAGATGACGATCCAGATCTCGAGCAAGCCTCGTAAGACAGTGGGACAGACTTCTGATGCATATGGCGGTGCGAGCGTCGCAAAGACTCCCCACGAGGTGCCCGACAGAAGTTCGCCGACAAAAACGACAGAAATGTGTGGAGCGAAGAATGAAATAAAAATGCAGCCTGTCAGCCACACCAGCCACAACATTAAGGATCTCTTGTAGCCCAGGCGGTCGGTCGTAATTGCACCCACGTAGATGCCTATAATATTGCCGATGGAGCTTGAGCAGCCTAGGGCAAGTTGCCAGTTGGCTGAAATCTGGTAGCCTGACTTGGCATCCACGTATTCGCCAAAGTGGTGCTTGAACGACGGAAACGCGACTAGCGAGCCCAGAAGGGCTCCGTCATAGCCATCCATGATAATAGTCAATGATATTACCATAGAAAACAGACAGGCCTTATAGTACTTTCGGATAGCCTCCAGCATCGTCAAGCGATGGTCGTCTTCCGTGGCTAAGCGAGCATCTTCTAGTATGTAGGGATTGGCAGCGTTGGTGACTTCGACATGGTCAGATGCTGCTGGCAGAGACTTCTCGGGCTTCATCTTTGTTTTGCCGCTCCTGTTGACCTAGCTATGTAGTCAAGCAAAATGCGTGTGAGTGTTGAGCGAGAATTATTTCGGGCCGCCATGGCGAAAACAGAGACAAGTCTTATACGTAGATGTAAACTTCAAATTTAACCGGAAGACTAGCAAGGATTGAATTTTAGGCCCGGGTAAAGACACTTCGCTCACGGCCAGCAAGAAAATGAGAAACTAATGTGATGTATGAAGTAGTAAGCCTTGGAACTGTACTGCAGTGCGCAACCCCGGGTGGAGAACGCGGGGGCAGCGTTTGTGGGGAATTCCCCGGATTCCCAGACAAGCATAAATGACCAGTGGGACCAATTGGCAATTAGCCTAAACCTAGAGACGGCATAAAGGGGAGATAAGGAAATGCTGGGCAGTTCTGAGTGGATAAATATTCTGTAGCAAATGGACGAATCATAGCGCTCGGTTGGTTGCCGATTGCCGATTGCCGATTCAGGAGGTGTTTGTCACGTGGTAATTATGCCTTTTCTTTCTTCTGCGAGAAATTTTCCTCCTGCTCCCTCCGCTTTAACACAGAAAACGATCCTTGCCAAATCCCCATATGGGGGGCCTCTTTTTGGTGGCTAGGTGGTCAATATCCTGTTGTTAGACCTCTTCTACCCCCTGTCTCAGTTTCTTAAGCGTTCCAAGGTTGTCAAGGCTGTTGCTGAGAGCGTCAAAGCTGGCGAAATGCCTCAGGCATCCTACAACACTTCCGACAATAAGCAACTATAGCGGATACTGTTACCATAGCAGGATTACTCCTTTACGTCAACCAACGCAGCGCTGAGGGCCATCCCAGAAAGCATGAAAAGGGGAAAGAGAAAGAGATAACAGGGATAAATTATATAAGTATAAGATGTAGAAGTAAGAGTTTCACTTCTTACAAGCCGAATACTTCTAGCGGGAAAGAATCTCCCAGTGCCTGAAATGCAGCCTCATTTGGGTGTAGACGGTCTCCCGAGTCATATTTCATAGCCAAGACCGACGAGTCCTCCGTGTCTCGTAGGACAGCATCGAAATCAACGACTGCGTCAAACACCCCCGGACTATGAGCACGGATCCAGTTATTAATACGTTGTCTCGTCACCTCGCGCACGGGATGTGAGTATGGTGTTGTCTCTCTGTCACTGCCATCGTCTTCGATTCGTGCCCCAAATGGCGTCAATGTCGCACAAAACACTACAATACCGGCTGCTTTGAGCCGAGTCGCAACTTGCATGTAGCCAGCTATCAGCCGTTTCTCCACCGTCGCCAGGCTCTTCGAATCAGGCGGTGTGATACCAATGTCGTTGACTCCTTCGAATATCAGTGCAAATCGTACTCCGGACAGGGAGAGTATATCTCGGTCCAGACGGGCAAGCACACTTGGCCCCCCGGAACCGTCTTCAAGCACGCAGTTTCCGCCTGCTGCTTGATTGATAACTGCAATAGATCCCACAGGATGCGATGTTGCTTCGCGCAGCCGTGTCTGCAGGCGAGCGAAAAAGAAATCAGGCCATCGCGTATCGCCATTGGTCTTACTACCGTGTCCGTCGGTGATGCTGTCTCCAATCAATGCAAACCCACACGACTCACGAGGCACTAGAACTTCAATGCCACTGATATAATACCTATAGATGACGTACTGTCAGCTACTTCTTTAATGGTTGCAGCAAATATTACTAGCAATGACAGAGAGCTATAGGCCATTGGAGACTTGCCAGTGATCTACTTGTCCAATATCAGCGCCAGATAAAGTCTGTTCAGACACACGGTTTCCAATCGCAAGCCATGACGTTGTCCGGCTGCCAGGGTGTGAAGTGACGACGCCTCCTGGAAACTCCCCGTCCGGTATAAAAAGACTGATACTTATAGCGGTGGCCGGTGGAAGCCCCCCAAAGTCAATGGGATCAGAAACCACCTGAGCTCCAACGGGAATACGAGCCTCATGGTCACCACTAAAAGTAAGGGAATGAACTGTGCCTGGCTGGACTGCGTTTGTCCCTGACGCATTATCCGCAGAACGTGCAATCGTCACCTCTGCGATGGTCAAAGGTCTGTCGCCAAACGCATTGGAGAGTCGTAGGCGGATGTATGAAGAAGTGCCGAGGCTCAAGCGGGCTGTTTGCCGGATTGTCTTATAGAAAAAAGAATGTTAGAAAGGCAGCGTGCTGCTACTAGTAGGTGGCAGGGTTAGTATGTACAAACGCTTCTGATGGAAGATCAGTGGCCTCTGCAGCCTGTGGCATAGCAGCCCAGCTGTGAACCCAACGTTGATGCATACTCGGCGGTGATTCGATGGTGCTTCCCATCGCTTTCCGTTGATCAATCGATCTGCGAAATTAATATTGGTCAAATCATCAGAAAATATCCTTTTAAGTGCCTATACCGGCTAAATCGGTTGAAATACAGCTGGCAAGATCTATCTGTTTAGCCGGGTAATTTGGAGTCAGTGACACGCGGGGTAACATTTTGATGTGGTTTTTAGCCATTATAACGAGCACTACTTTACAGGTATTAGTTGCAGTGTTTTGCACTTCGAAAACTCATACTCCCTCTTAACGTTGGAAGATTCTGTCACCGTTCACACATCATGCCACCAGTACGGAACCCTATTCTCCCCGGATTCAACCCCGACCCCTCCATTCTCCGAGTCGAGGACGATTACTATATTGCCACATCGACGTTTGAATGGTACCCTGGAGTGCAAATACACCATTCCAAAGATCTGGCGAACTGGGATCTACTGATACGACCGCTGACCCGGAAGAGCCAATTAGACATGCGAGGTGAGCCAGATAGTTGCGGTATCTGGGCTCCATGTCTGAGTCATGATGGCAACAGATTTTGGCTAGTTTACACAGACGTCAAACGTAAAGATGGCTCCTTCAAAGATGCACATAACTTCATTGTGACTGCTCCGGACATCCTCGGCCCATGGTCGGATCCTATTTATGTCAATTCGTCCGGCTTTGATCCTTCTTTGTTCCATGATGATGATGGCCGGAAATGGTTTGTTAATATGATGTGGGATCATCGGAGCAGACCTCGACTTTTCGCTGGGATCGCACTTCAGGAATTTGATCCTGTCAAGGGGAAGTTGGTAGGA
This sequence comes from Trichocomaceae sp. PYS4502, assembly GCA_023625875.1. Taxonomy (NCBI): domain Eukaryota; kingdom Fungi; phylum Ascomycota; class Eurotiomycetes; order Eurotiales; family Trichocomaceae; species Trichocomaceae sp. PYS4502. Next base: position 53,674 of record JAMAFX010000048.1, read on the forward strand.
TCACGGACGAACATCTTCAAAGGCACGGAGTTAGACCTCGTGGAAGGTCCACATCTGTACAGACGCAATGGGTGGTACTACCTCTTAACTGCCGAGGGCGGAACAGCCTACGAACACGCGTGTACCCTTGCTCGCTCTCGAAATATTCATGGTCCTTACGAAGTGCACCCTCAAAAGCACGTTCTCACATCCAAGGACACTCCATTTGCGGCCTTACAACGCTCTGGTCATGGCAGTATTGTCGACACTCCAGAGGGTAAGACATACCTTGTCCATTTGACAGGTCGTCCGGTTGGACAGGAGCGTCGGTGTGTGCTAGGTCGAGAGACTGCCATTCAGGAAGTATACTGGCAAGACGATTGGTTCTATGTTAAGAACGGACCCGTTCCTTCACTGTACACAAACGTCCCCGGTGTGAAAAATGATTCGGAGTACTGGGCTACGAAGAATTATCAGTTTGATAAAGATCTTCCTAAGGATCTACAGTGGCTGCGTACGCCCGAAAAAGATCGAATCCTTTTAGTTGAAAATGGGAAACTCACACTCATTGGACGAGAGTCAATCGGGTCCTGGTTCGAGCAAGCGTTGGTGGCACGTCGGCAAACCCATTTCTCTTATGATGCAGAAACAGTCCTCGATTTCTCGCCGTCTGATGAGCGACAATTTGCAGGTCTTGTTGCTTACTACTGTCGGTATAACTTTTTCTACTTGACCGTCACGGCTAACTCGGACGGACAACGTGAAATAAGTGTGATGAGTTCTGAAGCTTCTTGGCCAGATGGTGACCTGGAGTTTCCCCAGGAAACACCAATTCCAATTCCAGTCGATGGAAAGATCAGACTAGCTTTGAGCATCCGTGGTGGTCAGAGCTTGCAATTCTTCTATGCCCTAGAGGGACAAGAATTACAGAAAGTTGGCCCGGTTTTGGATGCCTCGAAGTTGTCCGATGAGTGCGGAGGACACAAGGCACATGGAAGTTTCACAGGTGCGTTTGTTGGTTTGGCATGCTCTGATCTCAACGGGACAGCGAAGCGGGCAACTTTCGATCATTTCGTGTATAGGCCGGTGCAAGATGCCGCGGACCGGTATGAGATTTGATGGCCAAGGGAGAACAACTCGATAACAAAAAGGTGAAAAAATCATGATAGAATAAATAACCTTGCATTGTAAAAAGATTAGGCTCAAGGTAAACTCTTCATAATCAAAATTCACAGTATCCGACTGGAGTCAAGCAGAGAAACAACATAGGCATTCAACTACATATAGTATTTAACAGAGATTGTCAGCATCAAACAAAATGGCTAGTCACATGAACCAAATGCAGTAGATGGCCTGGACTTCAGGCCCCCCTTCTGGTACATCTCATCAATAACAGCCATCTGGTCAATGCTGTCTTGGCCGGAGAACCATACGCCGGTTCCCTTACGACCCTTTACACGATGAACAAATTCATTCAGTTGATACCGATAGGTTGTCCACCATTCCTCACCTTGACGACCATCAGATTTGTCTGGCCAGTCATATGCTTTAACCGTTTTCTTCTTCGTCCAAGAGCGCACAGTTTCTGCGTCGCGCTTGATATAGTGCTTATCCTCCACGACGATGCTATGGTAAATACTCGGCGCTATATGATTATACAACGTAACCGTTCGTTGAACAACGTGCGTCTCCCCATCGTTGAGCATCGTATCGTCTTCGACTTGCCTTTCTCCCAACTCGGCAACGCATTTGGGCCAGCCCATACTCGGCAAATTGCGTGACCAGGAAGCTGGGATAATCGGCCAGCCACCGGTAGTGAAAAGATCTGCGACAATACGGGCTTTAGCACCAATTGCAGATTTATAGGTTGCCGTCACGGCTTCATCAATTTGCTTCAGATCTTGCTCGTCTATTGGCCGTTTGGACGTGGAGAGTAGTCTAAAATTTGCAAATTGGACACTTGGATGAGAGTCGCCTAGCACTTGCCGGATGTGGGAAACATTGTAGCTGGATATGTCCATCGCACAGCCTCCGGCCAATGAATATCGCAGGCGAATTTCATGAGGGTCGTCTTTGTTGAAGAATCCTTTATATAAGAAGAACTGGCTATACGCAGTCTTTATTGGCCCTGCAAAAGGATCTCGGTGGATGAGCTGAAGGAATGTCTGCCATGCCGGATGGAAAGAGTAATGGAAAGCTTCAAGTACAACTGGAGCGTCTGTTGCTGTCAAAAGAGAATCTTCAAATAGTTTTTTGGCTTCATTAGCATTAACAGTAGATGGTTTCTCAAGTAGAACATGTTTTCCAGCTTTGACTGCCCGCCAAGTCCATTCGTAGTGATGGGAGTTCGGCAGAGCGATGTAAATGCAAGAAAGGGAAGGGTCATTAATGACGTCTTATGAAAAGTAATTCTGTTAGTCATGCATTTCCGAATTATGAGAAGGTTTTTGTGGTTAGGAGATACCTTCATAAGTATCATGGACCACTGGAATGCCATGCTCCTTCGCATATTTTTCGGCTTTGGCACGGTCTCGCGCTGCAACGCAAGCCACCACCACCTCAGGATGTGACTTTGCAGGGAGAATCAGGGCCATCGGCCTAAATCAATACGCATTAGCTTCGATTTGTTATCTGTTGAATTTTATGCACCGAGTGGGCGGAGCGCACGCAATGAAAGACGCTCCGAGCAATCCAAATCGCAGTGCATCGTCTTTTTTTGGTGCTTCAGGTGGAGAAACAAATCCCGCATACAAGCGATGAAGGAAACCAATCATTTTATTTATATCCAATATGCAAGCTATGTAGTGATATCACGGCTTCTCTTAAATGATGCCGGTGTTGTCTGTTATCACCGAGTTAATTGACTGACGGAAGTTGAGGTCATGGAACCGGAAAAGTAGAACTAAATATAGTAAAACCTGACTATAACGAATCGAAGGCCTCTTGGGGCATAAGTCTATTATCATCAGAAGTAAGCTTGACCAAGAGATAAAAAGTAGTTTGGCAATAGATTAATATATTAGAGCCCTCTTCATCCCTATATCGAAGTTAATAAAGTTTATATCAAGCATATCATGGGAGGTCATCCATACGTTATATCCAGGTTCTACTGTAGCACTATTGTAATACCTCTCTCGCAAACACCCCTACAGAGCCTCTTTTGCGATAGTGGTCTATATTCCTATTCTTTTATACTTGAATACAATGAAATACGGAGTCCAGTGCGCGACCCTACATAGGGTGATCCTATCCAAAAAGCCATGGGTCTAAGCCAGCATAATCTAAGGATTCGTGACTGTTCACTTCACAGATGGCGGGCGACTGGCAATATGACGAGGGTTAATTACAATCTTACGCATAGAATCTACAGGTTATAATTAGAGTAGCCACTAATCAGATGATTTCTTAACTTTTATATGTACTTCAAGAATCACCCGAGGGACAAGAATTACTCTCAAATACTAGGGTATGCGGCTTTCTATTCAAGAAATACAAACTTGTACGGCGCGAACGGAACCTTGGAATAATTGTACTCTTCAACGAGGCCTTGTTTTCGGGTGCGCAGGGAATTGCCTGTTTTTTTACTCTCTCAGTCTTCAATAGACTAACTATCCTTAGGTGCCAACCCCTGCATCGCACAGAGAAGTTGAACTTCAGTTATCACCCATTAGTTGGATATAAGCGTCTGCTGTGGTGAAAACCAATAAATCATGTACAGGCTTCTTGCCCTAGAACATCCATGGATATTCAGGCGCTTATTTGTAACAAAATACCTACCTAGGTTGACTCGGTAGGCATGTATTGGGTATTACAAATATTTGGCGGATTACAAGCAACTAATCTTATTCCCGTCAATTATCGCAGGGGACTCTGCATTTCTAGGGAGGGCATTAGCTGCAAAGCAAGTCTCAAGGGTCAAAGGGTAGAATCTGTACTATGTACAGAGGTCTTAGGACTGTACTTCGCAAGGCCGCGGACATACCCATTGACCACGTCCATGTGGTATAGAGGGGAAAAAGCGAAGAACGGGCTACAGGAAACGTCCAATTATAACAATGCAAAAGTATCAAATATAGGTATTGTCTACAGCGTGGAAATGTTGTGCATGAACTACTGCAATGTCTCAGCATCCCTGCTTTGTTTCTGTCCTAACCGCTACCTTTGTTCCTAATTAGGTCAAATTCTTGTTATGGCTTCCCCCCGCAATTGGGATGGATACTCGATATCCAAATGATTGTTATTGTAGAGTAAGCATAATTATACCAATCAATTTAGAAGCTAGCACACAAGCCTTCTATTCCGAGACTGCATCAAACAACAAGCTAGCACGTTTTGATTTCCGGATATAGATGATTTCCTGTTCCTTCCCTACACATGCCATTGTTGAAGGCTTTACACTAGTTGTTTATGCGATGCCAGAAAGAGACTCAATCTGCATTGAACCCTGGTCAGTGGTTACTTAGATACGCCCCTTACAATGGCCCAAACCTATGACTTGCAGGAAGAACCAATGCAAAGTTTGCCCATAGTGGCAATATGGATACGGAGAGAAAAGGGACATAAGAAAGTTGGACTTACAGAATCATATGCTCAGAGAATACTGGAACGTTCATGCCCTAAGAAACGTCAATCTTCCGGCATATACTATCGGTGAAGAACTATTCCTCAATTTCGAGATTGAATACTTGCAAGCTATATACATAATACAGATTGTCTGCCCCATACATATTAATTAGTATAGCCTTGACTGTCTTTAAGCTCTCGATCTCCGTGCCGGAACACAATGCCTCGTTTCACAAGATCTTCCATCCCCGATGATCCCGAACCCAGAGAGGATAAGGCTTAAGCCGCCAGAAAAAGCAAATGCTCAGATGCTACTATGTAGTATAGACAATAAAAAAAGTACAAAAACGGCAAGAATGGAGGATTATAGCGAAACTTTAATTTTGGCCACTACGTAGTAACCAGTGATGATTTCCAGGAGCTTAATTCTCGGGTCTTCTTGACGATAACTAGGCGTACAAAGTTTCTGTTTCTTCCTTTCTTGTATCTAAATTTAACAAGAACTGCCTAATTAATCCAATAGCGTTGATGCTACTGTGACTAGTTGGGTTTGAAATCAAAGTCAATTGGCAGCCCAGTTATATTCGTCGTTTCTTCCTATTATCTTGCCGTTCCTATCGGCCGCTATGGAACTACAATGGGCGCGTGGGGTGTATGTACTATTTACAGTCTAGTGCTTGCAGAACTACTGCCGTTTTCTTTTGCTCTTGCATCTTTTCCTTGCTCTGTTATCCACCTGTTGTTCCCAATGACGAGATATCATCTTCACTGTATCGCCATGTCTGGGCTACTTATAGAGCTTTTCCCTGTGTTTTATCTGTAGGTTTACTATATCGACACATCTCTAATCTGCGCTTCTTTCTTTTTTTTTTGGCCCTCGCTCTTTATCATTTGGATGTCGATCCCACGGCTGGAGAGCGATGGGTTGGCTCATGGGATGTGTGTGGACTTCGTTCATCACCATGCGCAACATGTACTACTAATCACAGTAACCTGCCCCATAAAATCCTAACTCCTTATCCCAAAGAGAATTTTGCCTCATTATTCCGTCTTTTCCGATTGATCAGTGCACCTGCTCATGTGGGTGATGTTGGCGATGGTGGTGATGATGATCAACAATGCCGCAGAACCAGTTCGGTAACCAGTTAGGAAGAATGGAAGACCAGGCTATATCCTAGCGTGGATTTAGATCCAGGATTAGCTTGTGCCTGATCCACGATTACTTTCTTATTTCTTTAGTGTGGTGGCATTGCCATGATTATCTGGGATCCATGAAAATGGTCTGCGGTACAGTGTCAATCTGGAGAGTCTAACCCCGGCTAGATGTCCTATTGCTATAGGATAGAAAATACTCGTACATAAATAGGACTTGATGTTCTCTAAGAGTCCGGTAGGTATGTTCCCTTAACTTTTCCATAGCATTCAAAGCCCCGTGCTCCTGAATAAACTTTCAAGAAATCATCCCAAAGTGAACAATTAAGTCCGGCCCACATACCTACCTAGGTAGGCATTAAATCGCACTTCTCAATAACTCTACTTACTTCGGCATTTTATCATCATCATTTTGACTCCAAGTGCAGAGTCGTACGTAACTACTTGCCAAAGATGAAAACGATAACACATCTCGAGTCTTCCCAAATGGAGGCCCAATACATGGACTACCAGTATGAGGACACATTTGAGACTGTGAATAAATTGCTCAACTTCTGGAATCAGGTTCAATTCCAAGCTCCAGTTGTGCAGAGTCTATTTCGCTTCCTTCATATAATTTACCTTTTCTTTTACTCGGATATCACAACCGTTATGCTTCCATGCATCACATTTGGCATACTGGGCACCGCCACGAACTCATCTCTGACTCAAGGAGCCATCTCTATTTCTGCTCTTCTCTACAACTGCCCCAAAGCATTGCTTTGGTTGTGGGGGGTCTTGATGGTCTTCGATATTAACAACCAAAACTCCCCCGAATCTATTGAAGAGGATCGCATTAACAAGCCCTATCGCCCAATTGCGTCAGGCCGAATCAGCCCTACTGCTGCGAGTTACTTATTACAGGCAATGATTGTTCTGACGCTCCTCATCAGCTACGCTTTGGGAGTAGTCCCCGAGACCTTAGCACTATTCGTGCTATACTGGCTGTACGACAACCAGGGAGGCAACGAGGATTGGTTTATGCGCAATCTCTTGGCTACTGGAGGCTATATATTTTATTCTCTGGGCAGCTTGTCTATAGTCTCTAGTCATTTCCAGACAAGAGCAGCCAAATTATGGATGGTCGTTTTTGGCCTCGTCATCCTGACAACCATCCATGCCCAGGATTTTCGTGATATGGAGGGTGACCGGCTTAAGGGCCGGACCACTTTACCACTTATAATGGGCTCAAAGACCGGCCGAACATCAATTGCTACAACGCTTGCCTTTTGGTCTATGTTTTGCCCCTTTTACCTCTGCTTGCCTTTGCATGCCTACTGCCTTCCCGTCGGTCTTGGACTTTTCACTGGGTGGCGATTAATGTCGAAAACAGATAATGCTTCTGACAATAAGTCGTTCCACATATACTGTGTTTGGGTAGCAATTATGTTGCAACTACCTGCGATGGCTGTTTAGTTTTGTTGTCTTTTATCAATATTTGATGACCTCTCCGGAGGTCCTTTTCCATTTGCTCACTGGATGGCTTCCTTTCTCACATTCCAATATTGACTTCTTTCCTTTATTCTTCTCCCTCTTGCAAATTTTATGCTTTTTCTTGTTCTTATTTCCTCCTTCGTCTCAAATCCTCTTTTAAAGAGATTTTCAAACCCGTTTGGAGCAATCCTCACATACTTTTCTTTAATCCACCAGGCGTTCCTGCTGCTCCTTTAGTATATATATTGTAGCCAGAATGTATAGCATTTATGCGATAAACTGTTCGTTTCGACAGTTGGTTCATCTTATCGCTTTACGGAACCTACCTAGGTAATATCATGTCAGTGAACTCGGTATTCAATTTGAATGTACCAATGACTAGTTCTATTACGATTATATCTACTAAAAATTTAAAGTCGCATCATGATATATCAAGATCCTCACGAAATACAAAATTTGTACCAAAGCTTCTTATCTAATGGCTTCGCAGGCTGAAAGCCTATCTACCACCTTCAGTTAATTCATGCAATCATTTCAAACTACATTCAGCTATGCACGGTCATTGAGTTCGGCCTGTTGCAGATATACGCGCCGATTGGTAGAATTCTGTCATCTTCCGTACCGATCCAGGTCAGTACCCTATCACTTGACCGTATTTATGCGACTATACGAACCCCTGAAGAAATCGGCCGATAGGTAGCAGGCGAATTATCTTTAGGATCTATTAATCCAACTCTATAATTTGAGGCGAGGTTGAGTAACTCGCTAACTGTGATAACAACCATAGATTTTGTTTAACCTTGATTGATTTTATCTGAGATTCACACTTGGGGTTAATCCTTTAGTCCCCATCCTGTGAGCAAAATGTTTCGCATTTTCAATAGATTCCATAGCCCACTGTAGACATATGCTAAATGTGCATGCATAGGATTGGGGCCAACTCCCTGGGGCTGTATGTATTCGCCACTCCAAGTTCCGAGGTCGTTCAGCCCCCTTCCCAAGTATTCAATTGGATAATTACAGGAACCCACGGATCTTTCGTTCTAGGTATCTGTGTAAAGTCTTTTCATCACTTCGTATGCTGACTGGATGGTTAAGTTCTTGCCATGTCTTTTGTATTTTGTGTCGCGTAGTCCGCGCTCTCTCTACATGCGTTCTTTGGGCTGCTATCCTGTTCACAGGTTTAGTTCGACATCTGGACGCATCTAGTTATGGTTTCTTCTGAGATGGACGGCCGTGATCCACCTCGTTTACTTGCAACAGCGATTATCAGTATCTTGGCCTCAGCATTGTTTTACTCCGGCCGTCTGTATTCACGCCAATTAGTGCAACAGCGCCTTGACTTATCAGATTGCCTACTATTTGTGGGCCTATTGTGTTCATGGGCTATCAATGCATTAGTTGTATATGGTGCGTTATCTGATTAATCTATAATCTGTCTATTCGAGTCAAATAATACTAGGTATTCTTCTAATGTGAAACTTATACGTAAGCCCTACAGACTGCGCTCTAGGACTTGGTCAACACATCGAAAAGGTCACTAAAAATGACCCTCACCTCATCAGCGTTCAGAGCTGTTTGAAAGTGAGTCCCGATCATTCTGATATTAAGTTTGGAGTCTAATGCACATGTTACAGACTCTTATCGCGATCGAGTGCCTATATTGCATTTGCATGGGTAGCATCAAGACGTCCTTTTTAGTCCTTTACCGCAAAATCTTTCCCGATGCATGGGTGGACAGGATCACGCATGTTGCAACAATTGTAACCATCGCCTGGGTGTTCGCTTATTTGGGTCTCAGCATCTTCATTTGCAGCCCTGTTTCAGCGTCATGGGACATCTCACTTTTAGATAGTGCAAAATGTGCTAAGCGATCAGTTACTTATATTACTCTATGGGTACCGGCCATCACCACAGATATACTTATTATGTGCCTGCCACAATGGAGAGTCTGGAAGCTGCATGTTGAAGTGAGGTCCAAAATTGCTCTCACTTTGTTATTCCTGTTGGGAGGCGTGTAGGTTACTTTATCCCTTCCAAAACGACGATATCTTAAACATAAGAACAAATACATGGGGTAAAGGAATTGGTATTGATTTTCTCTTCTTCTAGAAACATAATTGCCAGCACGCTCCGTTTCACCTCCTGTTTTTTGATTGACTGGGCAGATCCTACATGTAAGTTCATTTTCTTATTTAATCTACCCTCGAGACTCATCCTTAAACAGGGAGTATCTCTCCCTTTGCGGAATGGACGTGCCTTGAACTCCTCGCCGCCGTCGCCGGTGCTTGTATCCCTCTCCTGCGCCCTCTGTGCCGCAAGATTATACCAGCGTCGTGGAAACTGGACAATACCAGCCGGACCAACAGAAGGGCTTCGGATATTTGGTATGTTATAGATAGCAGAGGTAGGCTTGGAACAGTGAGCCTGACGGACTCAACTCCGACAATGCATACGGAATCAACGAACATCTTTGCCATGGGAGTACTGCCAGCACAAGGCGCTCTGAGCAGATGGTGAGCGAAGGAGAAAGCTTGAGGATCATAAAGCAAGATCAAGCGGCCGTAGGAAACAAATAATAACATTACATTAGATCTTGTATCCAATTTGCGAGACACATTTCGATTAGTAAGTTCCCCTAGGGGACACCCTAACTTACGGAAAATCTATGCCCGCCAAATTCCCAACATGATATTTAATAAACATGATGGTGATGGAAAAATACTCAACCAAATGACCAGCGGAGGCAACCTCTAAACAGAAATGAAGTCGATCAATCAAAAACTCAAGGTGTATAAATTGCATCGAAATATGCAACGTTCACCCAATGATGGCTCGTCAATAAGGGAAAGCGCCATTGAAAGAAATGGCATGACTGTTTTAAGGTGATTTTGGAATAGTTTCCGGTTCTGGGCTCATTATTGCATACTTAATGACTCTCCTCTTCCTGGATTATCGGGATTTGAAGCCTCTGAGAGAGATTAACAGCACTGATAAGCAAAAAGGCCAGTAAATACATGACTGACGCAGCAAGAAAGGGAAGTCCTAGCCATGTCTCACCCAATTTCATACCCAATCGGAAAGTGTTGGCAAGTAAAGGTCCAGCAATTAAAGTCCCTACTGACTGGACTACAGCCAAAGAAGTATACAGAACGCCTACTTGATCGGGGAGAACGAGAGACGTAAGCAAACTTCGCGCAGAGAGATGAAGCGGTGACCCAAGAGCAACTGCGACGAGACCAGCAATCAATATGGCCGGTGCAGGGGCAAGAAACATCAGTAACATTCCAAAAGAGAGGAGAAATGCCATGCTGCGTGACAACCAAAGGTCTTTGGTCGATCCGTTCAATTTTAGCCGGTTGAGCATCAGGCGTGAAATAAGGGGGAGAATTATGAGAACGCCTGCAAGATTGACAACTCCCCGAACCGAAACTAGAATTGTAGCCTTTTTTGATAGCTTCATACGTTGAGAGATCGTGTCACTTACTGTGCCATACGACCAATGATACTTCTTCGTGGTATACTGCAACAGAAGTGCCATTGCTTGCCGACTTAACGTAGAGACAAAGAAGACCAGGAGAAGAAGACTAATGTTCAAGCTGCCCGAAAGAAAATATGTCGATTCTTTGAAGAGTTCCAAGTTGTGCGAGATGTTGCTCATTACAGCTCTAAAAAAGGGCACTTGTTTTATCGAAAGGTTGCCGTTTGTATTGAGTGAAGAATAGCATGTCTCAAACCGAACCGAACGCAATGTTTCGGGGGTAAAAACCATTGCAACAATAACTGCTAAAAATTCCACGCCTGAACCAGCTAAAAATGGAACCCAGGGATTTCCGGTCATCGCCAGTTTACTTATAGGGGTCGCCACGATCTCTGCCGTAAGAACAGCCGCCGAGAAATAAAAGAAAGATGTAGCTCTGCCCTACCAATTAGTTTGAACATGCTGCACATTCACCAATACATGTGGCTTCTTGAAAAATACCGTTCTTCGTCCGGGTATGAGTCCGCAAGCATCACATAGAACATTGACGAAGCAACTTGTGCTCCACCTCCGAATATGAGAATAGGGGCAGATAAGTACACCATTTTAATGGGAATTGTTTTAGGAAACCAACAGACGACTTTTACCCATAAGCCGCTCAATGCCAGGCCAAGCATACCGCAAAGTAGGATTGGTCTACGTCCGACTCTGTCAGCAAGAAGACCGTAAACGACACCAAGCAATATTCCGGGTAACTGATCGAATGTATCCTTGTAGGCCTGTATAATTGCTAGTTCGCTCTGTATAGGCTCAATCTTGCAGTCTTGAAAATCGTCATGACTGCCAGTGGCATTGTAATAGTTATGACAGATTATATCTTCAAATATTTGCATTTGCGGCGCCATCCCAAGAAATCCTGCGATGTCAATGAGCATCAAAAGTGAACAAACCAAAGCTAGGATTTTCCTTGACTGCTGAGCAGTAGTTTGTTTGGCGTTAGATTGGGCATCCTGTCCTTGCTCTTCAACTCGCCCTACCGGAAGAAGAGGGGTTGATTCATGAGCATTTACAATCGTGTCGGGAGCGGTCTCAGAGTGATATTGCGACGCCATCAGCTTATACTAAGAGCAAGCTTTGCCAATAACGCTGTCATAGGTAAGACGAAGAATGGGTGCTCCGGGCACTCTTGTAATCTGCTTTGTTTGCGGCATGACGCGGCAAGGGAAGAAGTCCCTCCAAAGTTCAAACACGCCTAACGCTGCAGCTCGTCTCTAGTCTGGAATTTGTTAGAAATGGGATCGGATATGGACCACTAATAACGCATGTTACCTGGAAGCGACTCGCGGAGGCCAAGCTGTGTCCCAACAAGTAGATTCACTAACAACTAACTAGGCGCTCTGCTTCGTACTGCATTGTCTAACCTTCAGGAATCTGACTCTGAGCACTGCAGAGTTTTCTCTCCCATACGCTAACCGTATTAGGAAAGGGAGTCCTTCGGGTCAGCACGTGATCGCCGTCCCGGCGCTCCCGCGCTACGACCTCTCTACATACATTTCTAGGTGCTTTCTCACAGAATTATGCATTGTTTGACTATTATGTCTGACAAGCGTCAAAAGCCTTACCATGTATATCCCTAGGTACATACATCATCTAGCGCCATTGATGCTAGAATTATTCCAGAGAGCATATAGGACCCAATCAACAAATGCTAAGTTACCTATTAAATAGGTACATTAACTCGGTGTTGGTTCCAGAAAATCCCGACAGGTTTCTGGAGCTTGCATCTATCTACCTAGGTACAGACCTGTGAAGAACTGACCATAAATCCATGCCTGCGCACAAATAAGCAGAAAAATTACGCAGTTTAAAATAAAGGGGCGGCAATAACACGATAACTATGAAGCCCTATTAGTCTTCATCTTCAATTACCTAGGTAGGGAAAGCACTCAAAACGAGCTGCAGCCCAAGCTTTCCCGATCTTACATTCTCTCACCCCCGGCTTATCTTTCACTTCGTTTGTATCCCTGATTATATATCTCATTCTTCGCTTCAAGACCGAAATAACCCTAACCCTAATGGCTCAATGATGCGCATGGCCATTCTATTGCTAAATAGAGACCAGGAACTACCAGTAGCCGACTGTCAAGTTTTATATGAAACGCCATTCACTGGCCTTTGAGCATCGACTGTGGGTGCTGATCTGGGTATGCTTTGGGACGATAATTCCATTCTGATTCCGACGATCCCGAGCTTCAGCCTTCAGCGCTAGAGTAACGCCTATCAGCAGACTGGCCGCGAATATATACTAATTGACCATGGTTCTGAAGTCTTACTCCTTAGTGAGTAGTAGAGTTTCTTGTTCTTATCTTTGAACTGGCCTCATTAGGTAAACTCTCAAATGTGCGATAAAAGATAGACCTGGATTTTCCTATCTGCATCATTTAAGTCTACCTATACTTTTATTGGGCATTGGGAAGCTGATCCGAATCATCTAGTATTATTGAATTCATGGGCTGATAACTCCTTCTCTATAATCTGTTTTGTCAAGTAATAAATCTCTGCCTACATCATGGAATAGTCAAATAGAGACATTTAAATAGGTAGCTATGGCCACGGATATGTACATAAGCGCTGAGGCTCTATTAAAACTCAACATATGTATCCACCTATCCGACTGTCGACTTCGGTCCTGTATACCACTTCCGTGCAAACAGATAATAATATAACGCAGCCCCAATCCAAATAGCTCCATTGATAACAATAGTATAATTCATAGCATCCGCTAGGGAAAAAAAGCAAGGACAAGTTAGTTCTGAAATTGATACTGAAGAAAAGACGAAGGGGATTTGGAAGACTAATAAACTTACGGGTTGGATCTGGTCCGCCAGTAGGGAACATGCTGAGAACAATAGCAAAAAGCAGGTACACAACTGCCGTAATGGCAATCGGCTTGCTGAACACTCCAGTGTAAAATGGCCCTGGACGAAATTTGCCTGTTTTGTCGCCCCATATCAGGCGGCACAAAATGGGCACTCCCCAAGCAACGTCATTGCCAGCAACGGCGAGGGAGAACAAGGCGTTCGCGGCCGCGTTGTCGATCAGAGTCAAGAGTCCGATAACGATTGATATAAAGGCGACGCCCCAGACTGTTCGCACGGGTTGGTATTGGATGCGTTTGCTGACGTGCCGGAAAAAGCTTGAAAAGGGGAGAGCTCCATCGCGAGAAAAGGCCCATGTCTGACGAGAAGCCGCGATTAACTGTTTTTTATCAAGACAGTTAGTTATATATGTCATTATAAAAATGCACAGAAAGAAAAGTAAGAAAAAGGTAACGAGGAAACCAACAATACTCAAGCCCATAAAGAACTGAACAATTGCAACGACAGCCATAAATCCAAGTGCACCCGACTTTCCGAGAGAATCATAGTATATTTGAGCCATGGGCTGACCAAAGGCGGAACCAAGCAAGTTATTGAGATTTGTGTCCATGCAAGCGGCCATAACGGCGAGAGACAAGAATCCCAGAATACCGCAAAGTCCAATGGAAAGAATGATGCCTATGGGAACAGCACGCGTTGCGTGTGTCGCTTCCTCGCTCATATGGACACATGAGTCAAAAGCTCCGATAGTCCAGATTGGTGACAGCCAGGCTAGCATGAATGTCCAGCCTGTAGGCCATGTGGTGAGATTTTCCATCTGTCCAAATACATATGTACCCGAATTTATGGCGACACCGTTGCTCTTATTTCCCACGGGGAGAGCAATCACCGTTGCAACGACAAGTCCGATATTGAGAACAATACATATACTCTGGATGCGGTGCATGATGCGGCCCATGAATGTTGCCATGCAGCCATGCACAACAACAGTCGCAAGGTATGTGGCGTAGATCACAGGGCGGGATGCTGACCATTCCCCATCTCTCGCAATTGAAATAAGAGACAGCAACATGAGTGCAAAGCCGTCTGTAAAATCTGCATTTAGAACACTCTGCATGACAGGATGGAATTCTTGAATGCTCACAATCAATCGAACACAAGCCTCCGACCAAGCCGAGCGTGTTGCTGTATCCAACCACGAAACTCAGAGGATTTCGCCATTTTTCACTGGAAAAGTAATGCGTCCAAAAGTATAGACCTCCTGCGGTCGGCATTGCAGAAGCTAAATCGGCCTACTCGCGACGTCAATAGAGAGTTATCGTGGTCATCCATGAATGTAGGCATATAATTACCATCGCAAGACCGACAAGTAGAATAAAGAAGCTCGCCACGAGCCACCCTTTATTTACCTCCTGCGTTAGAAGCTCGCTTTTCCAAAGTTGCCTAAATATGTGTGCTCAACGTACCCTACTCCAATCAGCATAACCCTAGGAATAAAGGACAAATGGCAGAGACTAACCCAAACCATTCCCACGGGCCCGGCAGGAAGGGAAAAAGAAAGAGTTGAGGCAATCGATGGCAGCAAAGCCATAATACTGAAAGCGATTGCGAAGACTTGAGTGGTCGAGTACTGGCGTCGTAATTCCTGCTTGTACCCTAATTGGGCTACATTTAGGCATGGTATTAGTGGTCACGACCACAAATGTATCGGCAAGACAAGTATACCCAACAGATCATTATCGTCAGCTTGAGAGATGTCCCCTTTCTCGATTGTGCCCTCAATAACAGCTTCGATAGGCCCCGGCAGGGCGCTGCTCTTTTTGTCCATTTCTTCCGACATTGTCCAGACGAGTCGCTCTTTGACAATCGATATAGATGTGTCAGAAAACAACACCCGACCGAGGTCAGGGATCTGCTGGAGAGTATTATATATTAAAGACCGTTGCATGATAACTACGTAGCTAATATAATTCCATGCACGGGCTTGGACTCGGACTCATGATAAGGGTGTCTAAGAATCCTTCTAGGCTAGGGTCCATGACCGCACTGATAAGCAGAACGCGTAGCATACAGTACCAGACATGCCACCCTCGTTATCCATGGATGAACTTTACATTCGTGTTCTTGATTGGTTATGAAAAAAATCTAATTATCCCCTCTTAGAGATAACAACAATATACCCACAGAAATGTACGGAGCAGGTTGGTTACCATCATATTCGTAAGTAGATCCCTGATCCATTATCTAGTTATCTGGTGACAGCAGTAAATGTCCTAAGCAAAATGCTTGTTAATTGCACTAATGCACCTCGTATTGCCGATCACACACTGACAAACAATAGGCTTTAATAGCCCCTTTTAGTTAGTTAGTTCAACTTAGTTGGCAGGTTAGTAGATCAGCTTCACTGGCCAAATCAAGGGCCAAAATAATTACCTAGTATAGCCTAGCCGGAGAGATGCTGCCCTATCATCTCCATTGCAGGATACTGAGGCAAAATGCAACAGTTTATGGTATGCATGTCAATCTGGAAACGGCCTACAACAATGAGCACGAGAATATTCTTGGCTGCTTTCTGCAATCGATCACTTGTCGACCTATATTAAGCATGCAGTCGAGCTTAACTCTGTGCATATTGACTTATGCCCCGAGAGGCCTTCCTTCGGCGATAGTCAGGTTTTCCGTACAAGTTGTCATTCAATTAACTGCCCTCCATTCATATGGCACAACCACTCTCCCAATGCGGCTCTCGGATCTCACACTTCCCCGGGTTATTCAGGGTCTCGTTCGCCGTTCGCAGCCATTTTCGGGGCCTGGCCAGCAGCGGAATTTCCCTGGTTCGTTCGTGCTCTAGAACAACCATTATTTTGCTGTAATATGCCTCGGTTGATAGAAGTACATATACGCGGTAGGCCCGGGCTGAGCCTAATCGCCCCAGCACCTGCGAAAAGATGTTGGGTGAACTGGGCTGGGTGCCTAATTATACAGTAGTTATTATACTGTAACACTTTATTTTTAAGAACTATAGTTAAGCGAAATACGTGATCGTAAGCCATTCGGTCCACCGTTGACAGTTTCAGAATACCACGTCCGAAGACGTGGCGTTGGGTTTGATTCCCGCAACAACGCAAACAAATGTGTTGTCGTGTGATGGTAAAATGCAATAGCAATTGCGATTGTATTTGTATATTTGTGTGTGTGATAGAGTTCGAGTGAGTGCTGCCAAAGGGTTGAAAGTGGGTTGGAAGAAGAAGAAAAAGTGCGAGAAAAAGTGGAAGAAGAGCTAAGACGTGTCGTGTATGTCCAAGAGAAAGGGCAAGAGAGAGGAAAGAAGCGAATAAAAAGTGGGAATGAGCAGTGCTAAACAGCGAGTGAAGGAACTGGCCGGTAGAATGCGTAAAATACCTAAAGGGTGAAGTGTCGGCCAGTTCCCTTAAAAGATTAATCATTGATGAAAGAGAACTATGACGCCCAGTCGGGGACCTTTTCGGTATGGTGGTAAAAATTGGATACGGAAGGGGGAGTCAGAAGCATTATCTAGGGATACACATTATGGACATGTAGTGTAAAATATGTTTAAATTACTAGCCTGATTGACTGATACTTCTGACTCCCTCCGTATACAAAACAGTCCATATTACATAGTAGCAAACCTGGAGTAGATTTGGTTTAGCACCTAGGATATTTCTTTGTTCACTTCGCCGGCCTGCTTCTCTAGGCAGCTAGGTGGATTCATATACATTTCCCTTCCTTCCCTTATTTGTCTCGTCTAGGCTGGCCGCCGAGATGGCCCCAGTGGCCGGTGTAGAATTCTACGTAGTACATAATCCACCACTCAAATGAAGAGAAACAAGGAGGATCGCTGCTTACTGCCTTTGAATTGTCTCAAACAGCCAGTATAGTGTTGCCTCAGCATGTCATCAATGATTTATTGCTCATGGATTTACTAACGAAACATGACTGTTGGAACGGAGGTTACTAAAACAGGATGCGTAAGCCTGAACATGATCATTCTTTATTCTTCCAAGGTTACCTACCTTATATCAGAAATACCTAGGTACTTTTTATGTTAACTACCCTGAAAATATTGACATTGCAGGCCTCGCATAGTTCTTGAAGCAGAACTTTGTGCCATCATGCCTATTCTGTATTCGCTGTGTTCTCGGTGTGAATTCCAACGCCTTCCAAGGTTAGTGTGAACATTGAATGTCGACGTTGTTTTGATGATTCCCGATGGGGAAGGAGGTGCACCCCACAATTTCTGCCACATCGGGCTCGGAACGGGGAATTGATGATCCGCCTGTACGTTTGCGGACAGTTTATTGACCAATCACAGAGCGCGGCTGGCACCGCCGAGCGTCCGCGCTGATTGGCCAATGGCGGCAGAGTCTTCGACGCTCGACCAAAAGTTGTGTACCAAACTTCACCACTGACACACCCACGCAGACAGCAGCGGCTTGCGCTCCTCTCACCAGAAAACCCTCCCGGCTGCAGTAATCCTCTCTGTGCTTTGCTCGGCCCCTGTACGATCGGTAAATCGCACCTTACTGACTGCAACACTTCCGGTCCTCGATGGCAGCCTCATCCGGGCGAGCACATCAAGCGACCGCGGCACACCCCGACACAGCCCCTCACACATTCGATAAGATCCCGGACGTCGATGCCAATACTGGCCTGCATGAATCCGCCTCGGCGACGCAGGGAAACACCCCTGCGGACTCCATCAGCATCTCACACGGACTGATTAGACGGTCTTCGGCCGGTGGCGAGAAGAATGCGACGACGCAAAAGAGCAAACTGCCCCCAGAGAAGGTGTTTTCCATCCAGCTGGGCTCGGAGTTGTTCCGGCTCTCGGGGGCATCAATAGCTTCGGACGGTCAGTCAGATGTACTTGAGTAGGGAGACGGAGGTGGTGCTGACACCCCTAGAGCACCGTCGTATTTTTCCAAGTTCTTCGAGGCTCAACTGGAGAAGGCCGAGGCCAGTGACTCCGTCAGAACTCTATACATAGACCGGGACCCAGAGATATTCCGCGAAATTTGTAGGCATCTCCAAGGTTGGTACTAATATAACTAATCGCAACCGCTACATCGTTGATGACTATTTAGCTATGCTGCTTCAGCTTACTAATAAGCTCCAGGATACCACGTCCAGCCTCAAGACGGCACCCAGTATGTAAGGCTGTATGCCGATGCACAATTCTATAGTCGTACGTTCCTTGTCTTTCGGCTTTCCAAAGGCGCAGGACAAGGCCAGGCTGACAGTATATGCAGTCCCGCGGCTGATCTCACAGCTATTCGAGACCGACGTTTCTTGCCAGATTGGCGATCGAAACTTCAAGGTCTCCAAAGACATCTTCTCCGGGCCTGGTGACTCGCCGAACTTCTTTTCACTTGGTTTCTCTATTATCTTCGCGACGCCGTCCGACGTCTTCCCGGGACTGGATAAAACCAGTCTCCTGCGCCCACCTTCCGTAGTTCCCCCCAGTATTCCAGGCCGGTCAGGGGATGTCTTTGCTCAATTAATACACCTTCTCCGAGGATACCCCATTGACATCAAAAACGAAACGCACCGAGCAGAGCTCCTGCGGGACTGCCGATACTTTCACCTGCGCGGAGCCGAGCAGAAGCTGATCCCCCACGACATTAGCTACAACCCAGAGCGGCAACGTAGTGAGATCCTCATTCGGTTAGAAGATATCCGTCAGTCCGGCGTTCAATTTGTTGCCGATGCTGTATCACCGCTTGAAGACCCTCTTCCCTCTGGATGGGTGCACTATGCGCGACCATTCGTCGACGAAAATGCCTACGAATTAGTCGTAGAGATTGGGGGACAGGGTATGATGGTCGACTTGGACTCGATGCGGGCTGACTTTCACGGATTGACCAAGGCGCGCGTGAGCAGTCTCGTGCAGGTCATCGCCAACAAACTGAACATGCCCAACAAAGCACCGCTGGGATTGTTGATGATGGCCGGCGGTGCCAGCAAAGCCGGTGCTAGTCCCGGCCATTCGCCTCTGAGCGAAGACCGGCCCAAGGTCAAGATCGGATCGGATGCCGATGTCATTATTGACGGGGAGCCGGACGTTATCCCTAGTGCGGCTGTGGATTCTGGCTCTACCGCTAGCACAAGCCGTCCAAGGAAACGGAAACGAGAGGAAGACAGCAGCGACTCGGGTCAGTGGATGGTTCACAAAGGGCAATGGCGGCTACGGATCCAGCCGGATGCCTCGACGGGCCAGTTGGAGATCATTTTCACGGCAGTCAAGCTTGATGTGTCGACGACCCAGAGGGCACGGAATCGTAAGCGGGCGTTTTTGAATTAATTTTGCACGGCAATAATGCAGACGATATCATACTATATAATGGAACTATTATGATAGACTACTTACCAGTTACGCAACATGACTGAATCCTAAGATGTCCAACTGGGTCGTATAGCGTGGCTTGACCTGCCTGCCATCGTCAGAACCTAGGCCGCAAGGCACTGCGTAGTTATTAAATTGATCAGGAATAAAGCTGGGAGTTACGAGAGAACATTCAATTGTTGACCTCCCTCAGCTTCGACCTCAAGAACTGCGCTATCCGCGAGTGCTCGGCCTTCAGCCAAGCAGTAACATGTTGATATAACCCATTAGTACTCGACCAGGGATTATTAGTACTATTGATTACTGGTTCCTCCTCACGCACCGCGAATCGGTCAATTAAAGGACCCGCTCTTCTCAGCTCTCCTAACAACAACTGAATCTTCAAGGCCGCCTGGACGCGCTCGTCGTCTACGCTGAACGCCCCAACAGCTATACTATTTGCTGTGGGCAGTGTACGAGAACCAGCAGCCGCAGTAGTGGCAGCAGCATGCATATCGACGGTGGATTTATGGTACCAGAGCAGGACTTTGGACATAATTGAGGTCTTTAAGAACGCGAGACTGGGGCACGGGGCGCACGAGCAGGCTTGCAGCTTGTTGAGCTGGTCCATGGCTTCTCGACTCACGCACAACATGTGGTCGAAAGGCACCTCGTCGACGCCCAGTGTTGCCCCTAGCGAGGGGTCGTCTAGCATGGACACCCTGCCTAGCATTTCATAGGCGTTGCGCCAACAGTCGTGGTGTGGCAAGACCTGGTCGAGGGTCGGGAGCTTCGTGGGGATTACTGCGTGTGTTGCGAAGTTTGTGGTATATGAACTATGTGGTGCTAGGGAAGTGTTCGGGAATGGACTGACGTTGAATTGGGGGACAGCAGGCCATTCGCCGCCCAAATCGAGTGTGGCCAAGGCAATGTCATGACCAGCCGTCGCCGTTGCCTCGCCAGCTATGGGAGCGTGCGTTAGCGAGAGGTAGTTAACCGGAATAAAATAAGAAAAAGGGGAATGCAAAGCTCACTCTGTCCGGGAGATACAGATATCTGTGTCGGGCTTGAACGAAGCTTGTGCCGCGGAGGCTTCCCCGTTTTCCGGGAGACGCTGTAGACGCAAGGAATGCCGCGAGAAGCACAGCGTCCACACCGGGGATGACCATGGTCACATCGCAGTTTGGACAATCCGCACTGGTCGCAGCTCACGCGCAGCTTGGGGGTTGCAGGCGAGGATTTGTTTCTTGTCGTGTTGTGTTCGGTCATGTTTCAAGCCTTGCCCAGATGCTCGTTGGATCAGGTCGATGTCCAGAAGCACACCTCTACATATACACACAGTTCCACTCGACAGATCTTACCTAAGGAATCTAGGTAGAGAATGAGATATTTTTGGCTGTTGATCGAGTTAATCCAGCGATGCTCGTGTATCAATCGGGACAACTACGCTGTTGACCAAACGAAAGCCGGTTTTGATCCCCGCAAACTGCCCGAGATCTTCTACATAAGCTTTCTCCTTACCAGCCATAAACATCCCTACTCTCGCCTTTTGCACACTAATCCGATTCTACGCTGTTTAAGTATACCTAGGACACCTCTTTCCGTCTCGGCTTACTGGCACACAGTATGTATCCCGAGATATTACCCGAGTCGAATTGCTTCATATTATCCCGATTTCAGGCATATGTACTAGATCTAACAGACAGCTAAATCGGGATAACGGCGTATTGCGTCGAAGAATAAATATTCTGATTAACAATCACTAGGTTCTAGAATACGCTCTTGATGCTTTAAGAGGATGGCATTCCCAGCAGGTTCGTCTCCATGCCCAAACTTTCAGTCTCATCCATTACTATGGAGCCAGGAACTGCATCTGAAGGAAAGGAAACCAGTTCTGGCCGAAGCAGTGAAGAGCCAGACGTCGGTGTCGACAATGGACCAGCACCAGTGTACCCGTCCGGCATACACCTGGTGCCCATCCTGTTCGCACTCGTCTGCGCCGTCTTCCTGGTGGCCCTCGACATGACTATTATCGGTACCGCAATCCCCAAAATCACGGACGAATTCGACGGTCTGAACATGGTATCCTGGTACGGATCTGCGTACTTCATGACCAATGGTGGCTTCCAGCCTGCATCGGGCAAGTTCTTCAAATACTTCCCGCTGAAAGTCTCCTTTCTAGGTGCAATCACTGTCTTCTTGGTCGGTAGTCTTATATGTGCCGTGTCGCCAAACTCTACGGCCTTTGTGGTTGGCCGTGCATTCGCTGGTTTGGGCGCTGCTGGGACAACGACGGGAGCTTTCACGATTGTAGGGTTTGCTGCTGAGCCGACGGTGCGGCCGGGCCTTATTGGACTCATTGGGGCTGTCTACGGGCTGTCCAGTGTCCTTGGGCCGATTCTGGGTGGCGTGTTCACGGATGAAGTTACCTGGCGCTGGTGGTAAGTGATTGATACCAAGGTATTGTGAGGCACATTTGTATAGATTCTAGGGCTCTGACAGCCAACCAACAAGCTTCTACTTCAACCTCCCAGTCGGCGGCCTGGCTGCACTTATCATCCTCTTCTTTTTCAAGACGCCGCCTCAAGCAGTAACGACGAAAGCGAGCTGGAAGGAGAAGTTTCTCCAGATGGATCTACTTGGTGTGTCACTGGTTATGGGCGGCATCATTTCGTTTATCCTTGCCGTCCAGTATGGAGGACAGACACATCCGTGGGATAGCAGCACTGTCATCGGGCTCCTCGTCGGTTCCGTCTTGATATGGATTGCTTTCGCTGTCTGGGAGTACGGCAACAATGAACGCGCCATGTTGCCGCGTCGTATACTTCGTAAAAGGACTGTCTGGATGCCTGCTTTCTTTCAATGCTTCTTCGCTGCGTCTTACTTTATCCTTCTATACTACCTCCCTATCTACTTCCAGAGTATCGATAACCGGTCAGCAATCTCCTCGGGGGTGCTCAATCTGCCCTTGGTCGTGACAATGGCCGTGGGAAGCGCAATCAGCGGCACCGTGGTCTCGAAGACCGGCCATGCTGCGCCGTTTATGGTCTCGGGGGCTGTTATTGCCACTGTAAGCTCCGGCTTGATATATACTTACGACATCGGCACTTCCATGGGCAAGTGGATTGGCTACCAAATTCTCTATGGCGCTGCTGCTGGGCTGGGATTCCAGATGGGAATCATCATTGCGCAGGCAAACTCGACAATGGAAGATCTGTCTTCAACGACTGCAACTGTGTTTTGTAAGTATCTGTTCTAAGTCTCGCACACAAAAAGACAAAGGACTAACGTATATATCCAGTCTTCCAAACCATCGGAGGCGCGTTCTCCGTCTCTGCTGCGCAGTCTGCCTTTGTGAATCGCATGGTGACTACACTGGCCAAAACGGCACCAGACGTCAACGCGCAGAGAGTTGTTGCAACAGGCGCAACGGACCTTCGAAGTACTTTTCCTGCCAGCCAGCTCCCGGGTATCCTGACGGCGTACATGGCTGGTATCAAGGTCACCTTCGCCCTCGTTGTCGCCCTTATCGGCTTCACCTGCGTGCTTGCGGTGTTTGTTCCCCGGAAGCGACTGAATCCTGAGGCACGGCAAGGAGGTGGTCTGGCTTGAGAGGGTTCAGTCTTACACAGCTGGCTGCCTCAAGCTGGGATGGCATTGTTGCTGGGTTGCCAAAATGTTATAACTTGGTTCGTAAGCTGTGATAGGTGTGATAGGTGACGGATATACAGTTGCTGCACATCGTTTATTGATATTTGCTTTCGCATTTCCAATTTTATTCTGAGTACTCCGTAGTCCGTACACGTAGTGGCGACCCGAATATAGAAAGGCAGTGAGAGAGCTTCTGCAGGATCCCTACCTAGGTAGCTTGCTAGTTAGATGCTAGGTATACTCCCCCTGCTACTTTTTCCCAAGGAAATAAACACCTGGTAATACAGTAGAACCTGAACGTAACGTATTGACGACCTCCAAAGATATCTTTGATATCAGCTTAATGAACTTCAATATAAGGGTGAAGAGACTCTAATATACTAATTTATTCATAAATTCCTTTTTATCTCTTGGTCAAGCTTACTTCTGAAGATGATCAACTTCCAAGGTTATATCCCAGGAGGCCTTCCATTCGTTATAGCCATGTTCTACTGTACCTTGATTATTATAACGGATTGCAGTCTCAGTGTCGGCGGGCTTACCTAGGTAAATTCTATCGTAATTCTGATGGCAGGCGTACTTCTCAAAAGATATGTTTTCTATCACAACTCCCCATCCTGCTGAGTTACCTCTCCCTAACTATCATCTCCTCACCATGCAGTGGCATTTGACACGCCTCGCAGCATTGATGGGTAAAGCTGACTTTGAGGAGCTGTCTGATGATAGTAGCGACGGTTTTGACGATTGGCCTGTGGTAGCTGCTTCTAGTGACGAATCTTTGCTCTTCTCAGTCCGTTGAAACGTCGTCTGGATGAAACTGATGACGAAAGTGTGTCGGATGGAAGTGTGTAACAAAGAAATGTTTCCAAGGTTCTCGACTTCATGAAAGGGATGCTTCAGTGTGTAAGGTTCTTCTCGGTTACCCCGGAATGGGTGGATGTTGACACTCGAGACTGGCTAGGTAGAATGCTACCCAGGATAGAGATGTCATTTCCAGAATGTTCTGCCAATCCAAGACATCCTTTTGGGTTGTCTAACCCATCATTACTCAAAATCCAGTGGGAATCTTGATTCGCGATGCATATATTGGTGTTAGGTCACTTAATATAATAAGAATATTCAATTTGAAACAGTGAAAAGTAGTAATTATACGTATTATATATAATACGACTGGAAATTAGTGTAATTAAACAAAACATAAGTTATTCTTATATATAATTAATTAAATTCCTACATACTTCGTTAATAGGTCAACAATGATATATTGAAGACGTACACATCAGATGAAGTAGGGACAAATCCTTGGTGTAGAGTAATGATGGTACGAACATATGCCATTTTGTATGTGTACTGAAGGTGGGCGGGTCGCTTACATGGCCAGTTCGCTTACCGATTACGTTAGTGCTTACAGGCTGAATAATTTCAATGGGCCTAGGCTGTTATGCACTCTACGTAGTACGTAGTTAAATTGGCTAACACTGGGGTACTTAAGCGTCATATCCGCTGCGGACCCGGACAATCTTGAACTATACCTAGGTTACAGGTATAGAGAACAACAAAATGGCAACATCAACGACAAAACCAGATTCCGACGTCAAAGTCACCCTTTACTGGTATCCTATTTCCGTTTTATTACAAGTTATAATACATTCTACCCAACTCACAACCCTAGGCTAGAGAAATCGCGAGCGCAATCCATCCTCTGGATCCTCGAGGCTCTCTCCGTGTCCTACGAACTAAAAACCTTCAAGAGAACGGCCGAGTCACTGTCTCCGCCCGAACTCCTGGCCATCCACCCACTGGGCAAATCGCCGGTGATCGGCGTGGAGCGTCCGGAGTACTCGAAGCCGTTGGTTGTGGCCGAGTCAGCGGCCATTGCAGAGTATCTGGTCGAGCATTTCGGCGGCGAAGAGAAAGGGCTGGTGCCCAAGCGATATGCAACGGAGGAAGATGCCGCCAAGAACCTGGAGACGGAGAGCTGGATGCGGTATAGATATTATATGTATTACATCGAGGGGAGCTTGATGCCGCAGTTGGTGCTTTCCGTGGTTGTCAATGGTGGGTCTTCTCTTCTTGCTACCTATCTGTGTATATATGAAAATGCTCTAAACTTGGTTCCAGGCATCCGCAATGCCCCCGTCCCCTTCTTCATCAAGCCCGTCACCCGTATGATAGCCAACAATATCCAGAGCAGCTGGGTGGACCGACAGTTTGCACTGCATTTCCCGTTCCTAGAGGAGCAACTGAAGACTGCCCCCGGCACGAGCGAGACGCAGAGGGGAGGATTCTGCGGCCCTCAGTTCACGGCCGCCGATATGCTGATGAGCTTCCCCATCATGGCGGCTACGGAGAAGGGGCTGATCACCAAGGATAAATTCCCGGAGATTGTGGCCTTTGCGGAACGTGTCGCGAAGGACTCGGGATATCAGTACGCTGTGAAGAAGATCGAGGAGATTGAGGGGGAGCCGTATGTCGTAGCGTGATCGATTCGTTAGTTAGTTGTATACTTATTGAACAAATAAATGTCAATTGTTTATTGTTGCAACGTTGAACAGAAAAAAATGATGTAGTTGTAGCCTCAGGCACCAAGTCGCCATCTAACCAATTCCGGACTAGCGCATCCGGTCTTGGCGCCGAACCTCATCGATGATCGTCAACTCTTCTTCATTCACCACCACCCCAACTCAACTCAGCTTCCTTCAACCCAGCCATTCTTCCATTGCCTCGTCACAATGGCTGGCCCAAGTAAATGTACGCTATCCATTCTCCTGACCCGGAAGACAACTCCATGCTGACCCAATTACAGCTCTCGTCCTCGATCCTGCTCTGCAGAAGTACTACGGTAATTCCTATTCCCTCTATACATATATATGCACATACGCATCGCGAGAGAGAAGCTGATGCTAAACCGCCCGCCGCAGAACTCAACGCAAACCGCTACAAATACTTCCGCTGGACACCCCGCAACGCATGGCTGACGCTGCTCTACGCGGGCATTGTGCCGAGTATCCTGGGCTACATTGCCATCAAGACGGACGTGAGTGGATCTGACACGGGGTAATTTATTGGGGTGGATGAGGAAAGCAAAGCTAATTGTGCATGCGTAGGGTAAATATGATATCCGAGGAAAGAGACGGGGAGACACCATTGTTGAATTTTAGATTGAATCTTGCTTTTCTCTGCGATCTATTTATTCCATTCAGAAAGACGGGTTTAGCCGGAACTCCCACAGTCCTCTACTTTGAGGGGAGATGCTGCAGTTGACTACTGCCGGCGTGTTCATTCTCGGCTAAACTGATTGACTATTCCTTGGTTGATTTTGCCCGGTCCAATCGAGACTTCCTTCTATGAGAGTGTAGCCTCGCAATCTGTATCTGTATATACCATGCTTGAAATGATATTTTTCTGTTAAATCTATTTCATTCTTGTATTTGAATGTTCAAGAGCTTGACCTTGCTATTAAAGCCATAACTTAGTATTACATACAAAGGTCATCCTTTCGTAATTAGCATAGCATGCACGGCGGCAGGGTCATAATCATTTCTCCGTGGTGAAGGGTTGGTTCGATTGCAGTGAATTGCGGCGGAATGAGAAGGTACCTTCTATTTCCTAGGCGCTGTCACTTCGATATAGCACGAAGCTATTCATGTGAGCTTCAAACCCTGGTGTGATCCCCAGAAGGTATTGACCCTGCGCTTGGGTTCTCAGTCTGGTATCGGTTGATCGAATGTCCTCCTAGCGTTCACTCTAGTATGGACCTCTGCGCCTCCCCCATCCACCTCCTCGTTCTTCTGGGACTCTCTCTCCTCTCTTCCAATCCCCGCTTGGAATCGCAAAACCTGGTGGTCCTCTCCCGGCTCCTCCTCCAGGCCCTCGTCTGCCACCCCCATTCTCACGAGGTGGACCAAACGCCCGCATACCACTACCAATAGGTCCCCCCGGCGGACCTCTTCCCCCTTGAACTGCCGGTGCAACACTGCCATCATCGAGCGGCGGCAAAATCGCAACATCCACATAATCGCCCACTACGAATCGGGCATCGGCCAGCGTCTTATCTGCGTCGTCTGCTCCAGAGACATCCTTCTGAAGCAGCCGCCGCCTTGCGCCATCCACGCGTTCATCAGTTCCGTTTCTCTCTGCTGTCGGAGATGACGACTGTCCCATGATAACGCTTCCTATGTCCTTGGAAAGGTATCGTCCTCGGCCCTCTGTCGCTGCGCCGCGTGTGTCGGGATAGATCAACCGAAAGCATAGTCTTGTGCCTGCTTGCGGGTTTGGGAGTTGTGATGGTAGTGCGCTAGCCAAGAGACTCGAGAGCTCGCGTAGCGTGCATGATTGCCATGTGTATATTTCAAGGTGTGGAGGGAGGTGGCTTGTGCTGTTGGGGCCGGTTGGTATAGGGATGGGGAAGTCAGTGAGGGCGTGGTAGCTGTTTTGGCGGTAGAATAGTTTGAGATGGAAGGGGACTGTTGTTTCTCTGTTGATTGCCATACTGATGTAGTTTCTCTGTAGTATAGACAGGTAGAACAGGTAGAAGACGTAGAACAAGTAGAGTGTTGTGAATGAACGATGCTTGGGAGCTTAGAAGAGAAGGGAAGTGGAGACTCTCTTTTCGGAAGTGCCACCTTCCGCCGCATTCTTTGACTTCAACCTCAACCTCAACTTCAACCTCAGACTACCATCGAATAATCAACCACATATAGTAACTCTTCGTTGGCACCATGGACTTCGCATCTCTCATGGCTAAGGAGATCTCCAAGGCCAAACCCAGCGAGTCTCCCCAAGCCAACGACAATAAAACCACCACCACCACCAGCAAATACATGCGACGCGCCGAGGTCGAAGCAGCTCGTGCCGCCGCATACAAAGCCGAACAAGAATCCCTGCAGCGCCAACGAGAAGAAAAAGCAGCCCTCAAGCGCAAACACGAAGAAGAAGAAGCCGAACGCCGGCGAGAGCGCGAGGAAAAGAAGCGCAAACTGGCCGAAGAATCGAGGCGGAGAAGAGAAACAGAAGAAGAAGCTGCTGAGCGACAACGAAGGAAGAAATTGGGACTGCCGGAGCTGCCACCCAAGCAACTACAACAACAAGCCGCAAGTGAAGAAGGAACGCCCATTCCGGAAGATGAAGATATCAGCGAGGAGGATTTGATAGCGAAGCTGCGGGCAATGAATGAGCCGGCCATGTTATTTGGAGAAACACATAAGTCTCGACTAAAGCGCTATCGACGACTGGTCCAGCGCTCTCTTACGCCACAGCTGTCCAAGGGCCCCATCCCCACCACGCTAGAGCTTGTTCCAGAAAAGGACATGAAAATCCCGGCCAAGGCACCTGAGCCTAGTGACCGGGAAGCCAGGGCTTTTCTCTTTCGACAGCTCGCGTCTTATTTCACCATGGTTCTGGAAGAATGGGAGATTGCGCTGGCCAAGCGAGACATGTCTGTCAAGGAGAGCTTTGCAGGGCGCCAGGCGTATAATGCCATGGTGCAGAGTCGCGAGAACATGCGGCCGCTGTTTAGGAAGTTTGAGAGCGGCGATATGGACGAGACGGTTTTGGCGGCTGTTGTTGAGATTGTCCACTGTGCTCAAGAGAGGAGATACGTTGACGCGAATGATGGGTATTTGCGGCTTAGCATTGGAAAAGCGTGAGTTCTTATTTCCTTTCTTTCTTCCTTCCTTTAATTGTTTACCGCGTTCCAGATGCAATGGACAACGGCTAATTAGTTAACAGAGCATGGCCCATCGGTGTTACTATGGTTGGTATCCACGAGCGTTCGGCGCGAGAAAAGCTGCATGAGAGCGATAACAAGGCTCATATCATGTCCGACGAAAGCACGAGGAAATATCTACAGAGTATAAAAAGGTGTCTAAGCTTTGCGCAAGTGCGATGGCCACCGGATGATCAGTTGCAGCTGATGGGCTAGAGACAAGTCTGTTTTGAAATATACAATATAATTATTCTAGTACTATCTATGTACAAGACGAGACGACTTCAGATCAGTGCCATTTATTAATAGCCAATTTTATCGTCTTGGTTTGATGTATAATCTAAAGACACACTCTGTCTAAGGCTTAGGGCGGAGATAACAGTAGTCTCCTAGACCGGAAGTCAAATGCTTAGAAAAGCAAGCTGTAAATAGAACTCCACCAGGTGCGTTTGGCAGGAGTTTCTGTAATACTGACCGTCGACTGACGATTATGATTATGATGGTCCGCGTTATTTGCTGAACCTGGCCTCTGAGCATGGCCATCGACACCGTTCATGAGTGCATGGCGACCTCCCACCGGGGTCCCTGCAGGCTGCTTTGGCGTACAGGTGCCGCTACAGCCACCTGATGCTGCGATCAACGAGTGAGCAGCATAGACGCACCCGCCGTACGCGTATCTGATGAGGGAGTCGCCAGTTAGACTCCCAATAACAAAGACATCCGGCGCAACTTCAAGATCCTCCATGACTTTAGTCCGCAGGGTTTTCGCGGATACTGTGCCATCGTCTGAAACCTCTGCTCCCCTCATGACCTCGTCACGTAAGGACGAGTCGAGATAGTTGAGGGAGCCTCTCCGGCCTATTCCATACGATAATCCACTAACCGGGCGGGAAAATCTCGTCCCGTCTTTCGAGACGAATGACACGATGGCATGATCGCCCTTGAGTTCAACACTCTCAACG
Source organism: Trichocomaceae sp. PYS4502 (assembly GCA_023625875.1). Classification (NCBI taxonomy): domain Eukaryota; kingdom Fungi; phylum Ascomycota; class Eurotiomycetes; order Eurotiales; family Trichocomaceae; species Trichocomaceae sp. PYS4502. The sequence continues at coordinate 83,864 of JAMAFX010000048.1, forward strand.
TCACAATTGGGCAGGCCTTCGTAGAGGTCGTTCCAATTCCGGCTCTCGAGGAATGGAATCGAGGCTAGCCGTCGAGTCTTTGGTCTTTTTGCAGAGCCCGAGCTTGACGACGATGACGACGACAGGATAGCTCGTTTCATTAGCCGGTATATACCCGCATACTCGGGATAGGCCTGTTGGTGGCAGCTCTTCAACGGGGAGGGCCGGCCATCTGGGTTCCAAAGAAAGACGTGGAGGATGGGCTGATTGGCAGGGGCCGATATGATGGCATCTGCAGCCGTGAACCCGGATCCAATCACCAATAGCGGGAACTGAGAGGACAAATCAGTCCTAGGAAGCCTTGTCAAAGGCATTAATATAGACGGGGGCTGAATCAAGTGAGCAAAAATGCCCGTAGCCAGGACGAGGTGCTTGCAGCGAATGCGGTGCGATGGTATATAGAAACCACCACCACCACCGCTTATGCGTTGGACACCGTCCGCATTTACATTGTTCCTGAAGGAGTGCGCGATGCCAGTCTCGACAGGATATGCCTGTAAATATTCAGCCAGCTGCCTTCGACTCGGGCGAGTAAACGGCGCCAGTTCTTCTCCTCCGGTACTTTTACGGTGATGGTCAGCGAAAGTATAGCCCGGTAAGGACAGCATGCCGGCATAGCTCAGGGTCTCAATGTCCCAGCTGACGTTCATCGGGTCCTCCATGGCCCAGATACCACCGGCCCGGGGCGCATTGCCAATTACCAGATGCGGTACTGCGCGCTGCGGCTTGAACTGCCATCGCAGGTTCGTCACGTCACCGCAGTCGTCGACTTCGCCGTAGGGCCGCAACAGTGAATCCAGCAGAACATTGATCGGAAGCGCCTGCGTGGAATACGACAGAGGCGAAGCGGCGAAATGGTGAGTCAGGAGGTCCAGGTCTGGACGAAGCAAGCACGACGAGTCTTTGAGCTTAGCGTGCAGCAATGAATCCGGGTGCGGAGTGTCTGGTACGTAGTACGGAATGTGGCCGTGGAGGATGTACGACAGGATCATGGACGACGGCCCATTGCCTGGCACAGGGAGCGATTAGCAGGTGCATTAAACATACGAAGCATATAATAACCATCATACCGATGATTACAGTGTCGACATCTGTGTCTTTGTCTGCGGGCGACATCTCATGCACGACATGCGGGGGCGGACGAATCCCCCCGCGCTCTACGGGCTGACAGGAATCGGACATGGATATTCATGATTCGAACAAGGCCAGGAACAACAAAAAAAAAGGAAGAAAAAGACAAGAGAAAAAAAATCAGAAAAAGAAAAAGTAGACATGGATCGAGCAAAATGTCTAAGCGGAGAATCAAAGGTTAATTGCTGACAAACCAACTTGGCGATTTTGCCATCCATGGATTCTACATAAATTTATAATAATCATATAACACATGGATGACCTCCCAAGATATCTTTGATATCAGCTTGGTTAACTTTGATATAAGGGTGAAGAGGGCTCTAATATACTAATTTATTCCTAAATTACTTTTTTATCACTTGGTCAAGCTTATTTCTGAGGATGATAGGTTCTACTGTACATAAATTTATAATAATCAAGGTATTATTGTTTATTTCCTTGGAAAAGAGTAGCAAGGGGGAGGGGCATAGCATCTAACCAGCAAGCCAGGGATCCTGCAGAAGCTCTCTCGCTGTCTTTCTATTTTCGGGACGCTACTGAAGCATCGTCACTAAGCCAATCGTTAAAATCATCGCTACTATCATCGGATAGCGCCAAGTCAGCTCTACCCATCATTGCTGCGAGGCGTGTCAAATGCCACTGCATGGTGAGGAGATGATAGTTAGGGAGAGGTAACTCAGCAGGATGGGGAGTTGTGATTGAAAACATGTCTTTTGAGAAGATACGCCTGCTATCAGAATTATGATAGAATTTAAGTCCGCGGACACTGAGATTGCGATCTGAAACTTGGGGCATAGTGAGGAATTCAGCTTTCGTGAACAGCTTCTTTTTATGGAAGACAGCATGATCAAGCCAAAAGAACTGAAAATCAAGTCTCGCTAGATCGTCATAAAGCTTGATCGGCTTCAAAGCAAAGCAACAGGCATGCCAAGCATCATGCACATCTGAGCTCATTGTAATTGCATTTGCAACCACATCAATCCCATAGTTAGTGCTAAGTGCTTTCCTCCAGGCGTTTACCTCATCAGCAGGCCAGAACACGCGTAGATAATTCCAAAGGCGATCTCTGTGCACCTCGGGGCCATACAGAAAGGATAAATATGAGCAGCCTTCAGAACAGCTTCTTCTTCAGTTCCTTTGATAACACAGCACCCATCACGTCGTAAAGCCTGTAAAGATGTTAACAGTTGAACCAGAAAGAGTACGACAGTGACATGAGATGGAACATACATTAGCCCAGAGATTTGGATCTCGTGTCAGTTGTAGAGTGGCTGGAGTTGACTGAACTTGTGTGCGCGAGCTATCTGCCGGTGTATGTGGCGCGCTCTGTGGAGGGAAACTGTCCGTCTTCCTTTTCTTGGTGGGCGGGGATGGGAGCGGGGGTTCTGGGGGCAGTGGGAGCGGAGGTTCTGCCATTGGGGCTGGCTCGTTAGCTGCAGGGCGTCGCTTCCTCAGTTGCCCTATTATCGAATTATTAGCACAGCATACATGAGATGGGAAAAGTGAATGACGACTTACATGCTTGGAGGAGTTCATGACGAAGGCTGTACGAATTTTTATCCGTCAGGAGGATTCTCAGCCACTTGACATATGTCTGATTTGCTGAGGGTGATTCCAAATCTTTGACAATCTGGCGAAGATTGTCAATATGGCACAGCCAGAGGAACGCCCGAGAATAGGAAGGAAGCTCCTTGAACTCCTCCTTTTTATCTTCGGTGAGCAGTGCGAAAGCTTTCTCGAGAAGAGGGAGACGCTCCTCATCATGAAATTCTTCATCAACCACATGAGTCTCATCAGCCATGGTGATCAGGCACAGCAGAAGAGATGGCAGCAGAGCTGAGAGAGGACAGCAGAAAAGGCGAGAAAGAGAGGATATTTACCTAGGTATAGTCGTCCGATCCAGGCACCCATGTCAGTGATGTCATGTGATCCCCGTCTTCGAGCCCCCCTTTCATTCCAGTACTAGAGTTGAAGCCCTGGCTATCTACTATAAAATAGCATTAGTTATGGTAGATCGCCAGGGCTTCAACTCGTGGGGCTGGGCTGGGAGGCTTGGCAGATTTCTACTCTTGACAAGGCCGTCTACCCATGCAGCGTACTGCTGGTCGGCAGAATTGGCTCTCTTGGCGAGCACATCAACGACCTGATTGTACTGTTTAATTGAGCACGCGTAAGTGCTGATATTAAGATGCTGGATGTAGGCAGCATACTAATCGTGCATTTTGGCAAGCTAATCGAGCGGATTCAAAGACAGCGATACTATACGAGTACATAATGAGAGGCTGAGATAACGTTTCACTAGGGTCAGCCTCAGGTGGGTCCGGTCCGATTAGTCATCATGTGTGTATAACTAGTTAACTAGTTAACTAACTAACTACGTACTAACTTAGTTAACTAGTTATATAGTTAGTAGTACTGTAACGATGCTATTCTCAGATGGGCTAGATGTGCATTTCGACGCGCTCCTTCACATCCTATATCGTTTCCCACAAGCGGTTTTGAAGTCATCAGTTCATCCGAGATACTCGAAGAGGAGCGTTTTGAAGAGTTCAAGAAAGGACAATACTATCCTGTCAATATTGGCAATGTCTTTAGTTCCAAACACCAGGTCGTTGGTAAATTAGGATTTGGGGTTACCTCTACAGTATGGCTTGCTCGTGACCTTGTGTAAGTCGGTACTAGAATCATATGTTTCACACTCCTGGCCAGCTGATGCACCCTGATTAGAGATCATGAATATGTGACACTCAAGATATACACTCGCGATGAAGCGAACCAGGAAGAGTTTTGGATCTATAAGCAGCTTAATCAGGGGAACTCTTCGCACCCTGGCTATGCTCATGTGAGAACTGCACTCAATATGTTCACGCTTCCTCGTCCTGGAGGTGCCCATTACTGTCTGGCGCAAAAACCGATGTGGGAGAGTTTCAGAGATCTACTATATCGCAACCCCAGCCATCGATTTACCGAGGACCTGCTCAAGGCAGATCTTATGCAAGTTTTTCTTGCTCTTGACTATCTCCATACTGAATGCAACTTGTTCATACAGGTAAGATGATGGGTGTCCTTCGGGTTTTCAAACACAAAGTATCCAGGTGATTAATTTTATACTCTGGTCAGACATTAAGAGTGATAATATCCTGCAAGAAATAGAGGACAAGACAATCCTTGAAAGTTTTACTAAAGCTCAACTGGAAAACCCCTCACCACGAAAATTTGTCAACGGGATGCCAGTATATGCTTCTCGGCGCTTCGATTTGCCGAAGATATTTGGCCGAGCAATCTTGAGTGATTTTGGCTCAGCTGTACGAGGAGATGAGAAAAGAAACCATGACGCGCAGCCCAATGTCTACAAATCACCGGAAGTTATGTTGAAAACCGAATGGAGCTATCCAGTTGACATATGGAACGTTGGAGTCATGGTATGATCTCTGCCCATGGCTGCGTTGCCTTTGAAATTACTAATCAAGTAGTTAGATACGGGATTTATTTGAGGGCAAGCACCTGTTCTATGGCAATGATCCCGATGGGAAAGGGTATTCCACCCGTGCACACCTAGCTGAAGTAATCGGCATTCTGGGACCACCGCCTTTAGACATGCTCAAGCGTGGGAAAAGGAGCCATAAATTTTTCAAAGACGATGGTAAGTGCTTTTTAATCTTTCGTTTAAGAAATATACAACGCTCATAGACAATTTTCACAGGGAAGTGGAAGCAGGACATAGAGATACCGAAGCAGGTCAGCTTGGAAACATCAAAGGAGGTTCTTGAAGGAGGAAATAAAGAAGCATTTTTAGCTTTCATGAGAAGCATGCTCCAGTGGCGACCTGAAGATAGAAAGACAGCAAAGGATCTACTCAAAGACCCGTGGCTAAATAGCTAGGTGACGACTATTTTCACCGTCGATACACACTTGTTCCTTTAAGCATCCCATGCTCAAAAAGAATATAAGCCGGCGAGGGGTCCTTCAGTTCAGACTTAGTAAATTCTTCAAGGATTATCTGGATTTCTATTTCTTGAAGGATGTTATTACCCTTAATATCTGGTTAGGATGCAAATTAGAAACCAGATTTTCTGTTTTTATTTTCTTAATATTTCTTAAATAGATCTATATACACCAGCTTATATTTAGAATGAAGATAGTTCAGTATAAGAAAAATCTATATAAGACTAGACTTAAATAGGTCTTCTGTAGTGAGGGTTATAATGTAGTAGATCTCTAAAGCTCTCCCACATTGGTTTCTGGACAAGACCCGGACGATGGAGGACAATTATGTTCGGCATTTTGCGATATTTGCGTGAGCCAGACTCCAACCGTTGGCCAAGAGCCTCTCGTCACGGCTACCAAATGCTCACATTGTCCTTCTTGACCTCTGTTCACCCAATAAACCGCGGTAGTAATCCTCGTCGTCCCATGTCGAGCAGATGAGAGTGACTGGCTATATAGTATATCTCTTGGTCAAGCTTGCTTCTAAGGATGATCAACTTATATCCCCGGAGGCCTTCTATTCGTTATACCAGGTTCTACTGTATATAGCATTATATACTACGGAGTACTCCGTACGGAGTAGAACAACCCAGTGAATGGCCATCCCTGTGGTCACCTGAGAGGAAGTTCGTTGCCCGGGTGCCTGGATCGGACAACTATAAATATTCCCGAGGTCTTCTCCCCACCCACTTCATCTTCCTTCCTTCCTTCCTTCCTCTTCCAAGGTTCCTTCCTCGCCTCCTCTGCTGCACCTGAGCTAGTTAGTATACCTAGTAGAGGCTCCGCAGGAGTCTCCGAAGGACATCTTCTTCTTCTCTCTCTACAAACGTACTACGTACTACAACGGGGTTTCCGTCACAAAATGGTAGCATGTCTTGTTGACGTATAGTGTGAATTACCTATACGAGAAACCAGGGCTTCTATCGAGCCTTTGTTGACGCGCTGCGTTGATATTCCTGCTGACAGCTCTGGTCGGATATCAGCACATACTACGTCCTCAATGGGATCGCCGTTGAACACTAATCAAAGATTTTATTGATGGCACTAGTCGGTCTGCTAGTCTTTCTCAAGCTCTATGAAGCGCCTACTACTGCCCTAACCGCGCCTTTAGATGCCAACGCCGCCATAACAGTGATTCCCTGCGTCTTTTCGAGGATCGCGAGGTGCGGGATTTCTAAGGCACCAAGACATCAGCGGAAACACAGATTGGAAAGGACGCACCTTCCCAAATAAGAAATTCCTACGGCATCGCGACTTCCTTCAACGCATCAGCCGTAGGCAACCATCTTCCGGGACTCCCAGTTCTTTTTCCTGTTTCCTCCTCAGCTGTCATCTCAGCTCTCATCTCCGCTGTCATCTCTTCTGCTGTGCCTGATCACCATTGCTGATGAGACTCATATGGTTGATGAGGAATTTCATAATGCGGAGCGTCTTCCTCTTCTTCATCGAGCTTTCACGGCGCTCACCAATGACCAACCTTCTAAGGGCAAGAAATATCTTGGTGCCTATGCTCGCGCGTTTCTCTGGATGTCGGAAGCAAGCGCTTTCCGATCAGGCTTGTACCGAAGTGCTTACAAATGTGATTACGATGGCCTCAGCTGTGCATGACGCTTAGGATGCCTGTCTCTTTGCTTTAAAGCCAATCAAGCTTCATAACAACCAGACACTCGAAGTTCAGTTCTTTTGGCTTGAGCAACTCGTGTTCCACAGAAATAAGAAATACAACAAAGATCAATTCCTCACCAGGCCCAAGTTTCCCGCAAATTGCGAATGCGGTGACAGTGGGCTTAATTTCTATGACAATGACACCGGTGTCTATATCTATTCAGGAGACAGATTTTTCTTAACAACTTCCTATCCTGACGCCTGGCTTCTTCCTAGCTTTGATCTTCTCAATATACAGTGGCATTTAACGCGCGTCGCAGCAATGATGGGTGCAGCTGGCTTTGAGAAGCTGCTTGATGATAGTAGAGATAGTCCTGACGATTGGCCTGTCTTTAACTCTTCCTCCCACTACTCCCGACCGCCCAAATCGCCCTACTATCCTGGAAATCTACTTTTCTGGGCTGAAGTCCATCATCCCAACTGCAAATGGAGGTCTCGCGCCTCCTCCAGTATTACCGATCTGCAATGATCGAACATGCAGCCGACTGAACTTCGTTTCTCCAGCAGTCCTTTGAAGGTTGAAACTGATCATGAAAGTGGGTCGGATGGAAATGCGTCGGACAAACATGTTGGTGACAAAGTTGCTCATGTGTCGCGCGAGTCTGAAGCGACAACTATGGCGGCCATGTAGTCTTTCTGTCTTGTGTGCATAACTTACTCACCGGGCAAGGTTTTTAGTTGACGATCACGTCTAGTTTTCAAGAATCGAAACCAGCGAACCGCTCTTTGGCTTTGGACATCTCTGACTACCATGGAGGAAAATTACACGGAGAGTTGGCTTTGAGGTGTCTACTGAAGTGGGATATAGTTCATAATATGGTGCTCTGCCGATTGGGGTTTGTAGATACGATGCTGGTGGCAGTATCTGGCTAAAGGTCGCGATAAAGTTGGCTTCAGATGGTGCCTGGATTGGTAGTGATGGTCACCTCCGGGACGAGAAAAGGTGAATATATCCAGCGCTGTTCTCACATGCGCGTAGCCAGGATGTGAAGAGCCTTTTTGGCTCAGTTTCTCATAGACGCGATACCTAGGTACTCTTCCTGGTTGTCTACATCGCGCGTGTATACTTTTAGTGTCACATATGCATGGCCTCTAGGCTTGTTGTTAGCTGATCATAATGGGGGAATAGCATGGATATAGACCGTGCCTGGCTTACTCGAGATCACGAGCGAGCCATACTGTAGACGTAGCCCCGAATCCCAGCTTACCAATGGCCTGGTATCTGGAACTGAAGACATCGCCGATGTTTACTGGATAATACAATCCGTGCTTGAAGGCAGCAAAACGTTCCTCGTCAAATATCTCGGTCGCATTGACAACCTTGAAGCCGCTGGTGGGGAAGGGCAAGGGAGACAAGGGAAACAAGGGAGCCTTTCGGAATGCATTTCTAGTCCATCTTAGGAGTGTGGCCATGATGGCCGGAGGACCTGAGGGAGGAAAACGAGAAACGTTTGAGTGGGTGAATTAGGGGTATATCAACCCTAACCTGGCCTCTTCTATGATTGGCTGACGGTACGGTTAAATCGTTCGTCAAGTGAGAACTCTTCGCGTCGACTGCGTTGATCTACGCCTGACCATCCGGCATTGGCATTGGCGACAAGAAGTACACAGCAGCCCGGCACACGCAGCCAGACTGGCAAAAGGCAGACAGGGACAGAAGGAAGGAGACAGTGGTGCTGTCCCCATGACGCCCTCCGTGTGCCGCCCGCAAACATAAACATGTACCATCTTGCCAAGTCGCTTTATCTATATGCCACCAGCAAGGAGGGTGAGTTCTTACGATACAGCACCCGTGCAGTGTGCACCAGTACGAATGATTGCTTCTTCCGCTGACTGCGGCTATCTACCAGAATACTCGGTACTCCTACTCGGCCTCGACAACGCCGGCAAAACAACACTACTTTCGCAAATAAAGGCCATCTACCTCCCACAGGCTGATGGCGCCCCTCCGCCCAACGTCGGGCGCACCGTGCCCACAGTCGGGCAGAACGTGGCTACCATCCCCTTGCAAGACATGTACCTGAAGATCTGGGACGTCGGCGGACAGACAACCATGCGGGGGCTCTGGCAAAGCTACTACGCCAGCTGCCACGCGATAATATTCGTGGTCGACAGCACGGACGTCGGCGAGGGACTGGAGGATTTCACGTCTGGAGCAGCCGTCGGAGCCTCGAGCGGCGACAACAACGGCGTCAACGGCGCGACGCACGGTCGACTGGGCGAGTGCAAACAGGTCTTGGAATCGGTGCTGCAAAACGCGGATGTTGCGGGCGTGCCAATACTGGTGCTGGCGAACAAGCAGGACCGGGAGGACTGTGTGGAAGTCGTGCGGATCAAGGAGGGATTCGTGCGGCAGGTCTTCGAGGGCGAGAAGGGCGGAGGCGTTCGTGACAGTAGAGTGCTTCCGGTGAGTGCACTGCTGGGTACAGGCGTGCGCGAGGCTGTTGAATGGGTGCAGAGTCGGGTCAAGTGGAATAAGGAGGGTCGTCCTCCGGTTATGCGGTGACTTATACTTACATGGTATTGACATGCCTGCGTTCTTTGGCGTCTTGAATAGTTTGGCTTGTATGGGTTCAATTTTGAATATTTACTAGAGATACCAGATGTATTTAGATTACTGTTTTGTTTATCTATAGTATAGTATATAGGTATAGATAACCTCATGGAGCTCACGATACCTCGAACATGACGTCAGCCATTGCTTGGACGAAGCCAGACAGAAACAACTGGCTGAACTGCGCAGATCTATATCACTAGTAGTATATAAATTTAGCAGTAATTATGGCTATATAAATATACAAGTATACAAGTATATAAGTACAAAATATATAAAAATGTAACCCCAAAAGAATGGCTGAAAGGTTATATCAGCTTGACGTCATGCAGCAGCCAACTTATAAAGCGAACTCTTCTTCTCTGCTCTCCTTTTCATACCTACCATCAGAAGAGTATCTCCTCAAGAACCAGATCCATCAGCTTTCCCTGCATAGTCCATTACCTATTCAAAATGGCCGGCCGAACAAACCAAACCGTCGACGCTACCAGCCAGCAATTCTTCCACCCCGACCCTCCCCGGGAACCGCCCCAGCCCGTAAAATGGGTATGTAAGAATCTATGAACCAGAAGTGTGACAGGGACTCGTACTAATATAAAGCAATCCAATACAGCACAAGCCCGGCGTAGCAGCCTCCGAAGCTGACCGTGCCCCCGAATTCCGCGCACAAACCCTCCCTGCAGGCTCGGCTCCAGCGAGCAACTCCTACCAACCAAACCCCATCAGCGAGGTGCCAGGACAAGCCAACAACGAGGACACCCTGCGCGCCCACGGCAAGCCGAGCGTGTTCACCAAGCCGCTCGACACATTTCCGGGCGCCACCTCAGCGGACGTGAACAGGGGCATCGGAAAGCGCATACAGGGAGAGACCAGCAACGAATTACGGCACGATGCTGAGCACCACCGCAAGCATCATGGCTCGGGATACGAGACCCATGGCTTCACGGGCCATCCCAAGCATACCGCGCACTCAATCGGTGATTCGCAGAAGGTTGATCCTCGCTACAATGCAGGCCAGCGGGGTCTGGATCGCGAGGAGGCTCAGTCGGGTGCCCATGGTAATAAAGGCGCTCTTGGTGCAGAGGATATTCCTCCTCAGCCTGCTGAAACAGTGGCCCGTGAGCGTGACTAAAAACGAGCGTGGCCATTGTATGATACAGTTGGAATGCCAGACATGTGAAGCGGTTGATATTGGCAATCGATATGTAAATTAGTTCTTTCTCTAATAACAAACAAACCAATATATTCAGCATGCAAACAAAAGCAAACAATCAAGGGTATCATCATATAGTGAAATAAGTTAATAAAATGTTAGTTATAGGAAGGATTAGGGCTAAATTCATGAACTCGCGCGAAGACGGTCTCGAGTGCTCCGTGTCATATTGCCCTTGGTCGCCGCCGCAGCGTCAGGATGCGGAACTCGTTTCTTGGGCCAGCTGCGAGCAAGATCGATGTTTTCCCGGGGCCACAGCATCTCCAAAAACACGTACAGGAGATAATCAATCACGACGCACATGCAGAAGAGCTTACCAGCCCATATGCCACACCCGTAGTAGCGCTTCAGCCGGTCAATGAGCACGAAACTTCGAGTGCGACCGTGCACCGCGTCCCAGCCGGCATCAGGGTAATGCCCGTAGAATTCCAGCTCGCTGATGGCACCGGAGATGCCATTATACACTCGCTCCGTACGCCGAGCAACATCCGTCCACGAGTACATCATTTTCACCTGGTCGTGGAACCGTTCTGTGCGCACCTTGTTGGATCGGAGGGCGGCAATCGCCTTTCCAGTGGCCAGAACGAGATCGTCTTCCTCTGGCTTTGCAAACGTCGTCATGTGCTGCGGTAGCACTTCTGGTATTCCTCCAACGCGAGTGCACACTACATAAAGACCGCAGCTTGCAGCTTCGACCAACACAGTGCCGAATGCCTCTGTTAAGCTGGGGTGAAGATAAATATCGCCCTGAACCATCACATCCCGCACTTCCTCGTGCCGCACGGGACCGAGCATCTCCACTTTATCTTGCAACATGTTGCGTTCGAGCATTTGCTCTAGGTCAATTGCTTTTGGCCCGGATCCACCAATGATAAATCGCACATTCGGATGTGAGTTTAGGATTCGAGGGATGGCTGCTATCAGCAGGTCGATCCCTTTGTTGTAGAAGAGTCTCGAGATTACCACAATAGTGATTGTGTCGTTTGGGCCAATTATTCGAGGAGCGGGATGCACTGCTGAGCCACTTTCTCCAGATGGATATGTCAGCGGACGGAAGTTCTCTGCAACCACGGCATTTGGTATGACCGAGACCATCAAAGGGTCTAGAGATGCTCGTAGGACGGTGTTCTCCTTGCTACACCTCCGTCGTTAGCTGAAGCTCCAACCTGGAAGAGGAAGGTACACACCAAGTATGGCTCACACAGATGACGTGGTCCACATCGCTAAGTATGAATTTCAAAAGTTTGTTCGTAAGGATGGAACCTGCATCGGCGAACCCAAATAACGAGTGATCCGTAAAGACGGTCCGTAGACCCATTGTGCGGGCGTGTAAGATGGCCTCACAGCAGAAGCTGCTCAAGCTAGCATGCCCATGGACGATCTGGATCTGTTCTCGAACGACGATGTTGCGGAATATAGGGAAAAAGGAGAAAAGTGTCGGCATTGTTGCTTCGCGGTATATAACGAGGAACGGGACATGATAGACCTTGAGGCCGTTTGTGAGGTATCGTACCCCGGTCCGGCCTTTGTAGGCATGCGTGATGATGATGACCTTGTGGCCGCGGTCGATGAGTTTCTGTAGCTTTAATGAGATGGACATTCATCTTTGTATGTATGGGACGTGGAGAGTGGCTACCGTTGACAATTGGTAAATGTGACTTTCAACTCCACCTATACAAGGAATCAGAGTTGATCATCGAATTGAATTCATAAGGTCGTGATGCACAAACCTGGCTGTGGGAAGAAAAAGTCGCTGACCATGCTGTGGACAATTAGCACACAACAAACAAGCTGGAGTTCGCGACGCTTACGCAATGTTGTAAGGCATCTCGGTGGTACAAGAGCCTGGCGCGCTCCAAGCGAGCGAGCCAGACAGGACTCGATTAGATCATGTCAGCCTAGTGAATAAGCATCGACAGCCGCTTTCTATGTATGTCGAAGTATTGAAGGAACGTTGGAAGACTGGAAGTTGTTTAAATCTTGCGCCAAGACGAATATCTGGGGTCGGCCAGGCACCAAGGCATAAAGGCATCAACTTGTACATAAGCGGTGTAAGGAGCGGTGAACATTCTGCCGGCAGTTTAGTCTTTTGTTCAACGGCGCAAAAATAATTTTGTTGCTCCACGATGAATGGAAAAGAGAAAGAGAAAGAGAAAGAGATGCACCTGGTCAACCACTGACTCTCTAGTTAAGAGTCCTTGTACTCATTGCTTTACAGTTTGTATCTTGTCTATACCACTCTATCTGGCATGCATGCGCTGGGCGACGGTTCGATAGTCTTTCTACCTTCTCCTTACCGTTTGCGTCAGTCCAGCCATATATTGCCTCCAATTCCCCAGCTTTGTGCCGGAGCTAGCTCCTGCTACCAAAAATGGCCAAGAATATGAAGCCCAAAAAGCATAAAGAATCTGGCCGAAAAGAATCTTTGAAGGCTCCGTCACCAGGCAAGGATCGCAAAGGCAAATCAATCACCACTTCTGCGCCATCTTCACCCGTCGACGCTACACATAAGCTAAAGAAACGGAAGAGAGAATCGAAATCCGATTTAACGGATGAATTAGTTGGTAATCACGCAGCAACAAATTCCAGCAATGGGCCGTCGACGAAACTCACGAAAAATCGCAATTATGAAAACCAGGCCGCGGAGAAGGATACTGTTCCCACAGACAAGAAGAAAAAGAGGAATCAAATCGATAGCAGTGGCATCCAACGGCAGGAACCCGGTGCCTTCAAATCGTCTAGTCGTCCTTCGACATCAGATGGAGGCTCTTCGGATTTAAAGGTCCGAGGTGACAGAAATAAGACCTCGAAGAAGCGCAAAAAGGACGTTGCAGAAAAGGCAGAATCAGAAACTGGGCAGCCTAGTGGCCATCCGGCCAAAATCCCAAAACGTAAACATGGGGAAGAATCTCCTAAAGTCCCCCGCGATGACGATGAAAGACAGGCTACGAAGCATGCTAAGATCCTGCAGAAGTTTGAGAAATCGACCAAGGCTAAAAGACCTGTGTCTGACGATGCAGAAAACCAAAAGAACGTTATTTTGGCGGGCGAAACTGGAAATGCTGTTGTTGCCCATGGCTTGGAGCCCCTTCCTCAGCCAGAACCTCTTGCCGAAGCGGGGGAGAGACCTACATACTCGACGATGCCGAATTGGATTACCAGCCCTGTTACTCATTCGCCATACCAGCAGGATAACGGAGCTCCTCTCGAATTCGACAGTCTTCAACTCGACGCAACCGTGGTTTCAAGACTCAATAAACATGGATACAAGGAAGCCACCCCTGTACAAGCCACTGTTATTCCACTTCTTATTGACAACGATCATCGGCATATGGGAGATATTTGCGTCTCTGCCTCGACTGGATCTGGAAAGACATTGTCATACGTGCTCCCGATAAACCAAACCCTCCGGAGGGAATCCGTGCCCAGATTGCGCAGTCTTATCGTTGTGCCTACGCGAGAATTAGTCAAGCAGGTCCACGAAGCATTTGAAGCCTGCGGAAGCAATCTACGCATCGGCACTGCCATTGGACATGTTGCCTTGAAAGATGAACAGGCAAAATTAATCCGATGGGATTCTATGTACAACCCAGGCAAATATGACGAAGACCAGCAGAAGGTGATGTCTGCAGATGACTGGGCGAGCTTTGACCTTCTGAAATATAGAGACGGGGTCGAGCGCACCGGTGGGTTGCTGCCGCGTTATGTTCCAGCACCGCGACCCAATGTTGATGTCCTCATCTCTACGCCTGGCCGGCTGGTAGATCATATACGTCAGACAGAAGGGTTTACGCTTCGACATCTACAATGGCTTGTAGTGGATGAAGCCGATCGCTTGCTCAATGAGAGTTTTCAAGAATGGGTTTCTGTTCTCATGGGAGCTTTGGATAAAGAGAAGACTGCCAATGTAGGCGGACCAGTCATGGCTAATATCGGTCGTCCTCTACAGTCTGCGTATCCGAAAAAGGTGATTTTGAGTGCGACACTAACGAATGATATTACAAAACTCAACTCGCTGCGCCTTGACAATCCTAAATTGGTTGCAATTGGCTCGAGAGGCGTGGAAGCGGGCGTGGAAGGGACTACTCATGAAACGGAACAGTTTGTTCTGCCTCCTAAACTGGTAGAGCATTTTGCGCCAGTTGGTGACGGCTCTGAAAAACCTATTCACTTGATGAAATTATTGTTACACGAGATAAACAAGTCGAGTTGGAGCTCTATTGCCACTCCCGCTTATAGTTCCGAAATCACCATCAAATCCACAAAATCCCACTCTACTGAAGACGAGACCAGCTCAGATTCTGATGATACAAGTTCTTCTGGCGACGATACCAGCAGCTCTGCGGATTCGGATACTGCGGATTCGGACTCTGAGTCAGATGACTCTTCTGAATCGGATTCGAGTCCTGAGACTAGTTCTGAGGCCAGTTCCGACAACAACACCAATACCAGCTCAGACTCTGACGCGGAAACCTCTGCTGATGACGACTCTTCCATCAAGGAGTTGAAGTCCACAGAAAAAGGAGTTAAATCAGTACTCATCTTCACGAAATCCACCGAGTCTGCAGCACGACTTTCCCACCTACTAGGGCTTATGAACCCAGCATTGAAAGAAAAGATGGGCACCATTGTCAAATCAAGCAATTCTTCCTCGTCTCGCAAGACGCTCAGAGATTACCGGGCGGGCAGGATAAGCATCATCATCGCCACCGATCGTGCTTCTCGTGGCATAGACCTTGTCAGCCTGGACGTCGTGATCAACTACGATGTCCCGACCAGTTTAACCACTTATGTCCACAGGGTTGGCCGAACTGCGCGCGCGGGTAGAGCTGGCCATGCGTGGACGCTTGTGGAGCACCGCGAAGGATTGTGGTTCCAGAAGGTCATAGTGAAAAGTGACAATGTTATCCGGTCGGCCAAAGTTGCGAAATATGGCAAGTCCGGCAAAAACACCAAGGCGATGATTGCTGAATATACCGCATCCCTGCAGGGTCTGGAGAAGGCTACCAAAGGGTGATTAAATGGCGTCATCGGTTTGTATGGAACTCCATGACTGGATATATCCAATACATAAATCGCGAAGACAATCTTAGCCACAGAGATGCATCCTTCACGATTACGTAGGGAGGATTTGAATGGAAAGCGAACTTGCCAGTTTACAGTATATTCCAGTTTATGTTTTGTTTCTTCTACTTAGGTAGATTCTCTCCACAACAATCTACCTAGATACGTCGTTGGGACCCGGGTTCGTTGGGTTGGAACTTCGTGCCCAATTAGGAAATTGTTTAGGGCTTCAGCCTTCCGCTGAAGTGAAACTTTCTACCTATAGATTACCACCTTCCCCAAATAGTAAATAGGATACCTTATTCCTGATTACTTCGTATATTCTTATTGGATCGCTTAGAATTCTGTGGATTGCACTATGAGTATATTACTATATAATATATAAATATTAGAAATGAGGGATATTGTACTTGTTCTAGTTAGATAGGTGAATATATACTTACTAGAGTATACGCACAGTTGGGATTGTCTCATAGATGCAGATAACTTTAGCGAATAAATTTGCTACAGCCTACAAGTACCTACAAACCTCGGAACGTATCTAGGTACGACGGTACGTAGATGTCCGAATCAAATCCCTGGGAACAAGAGCCGGTCAAATCCGGTCTCATTTCTCTCCACCCGAACCATGCTCTCTACACAACCATATCCGGCCCTGTCAGACAACCAAACCAGCCGCTGGTGATAATCATCCCAGGGCTGGCTTCCGGTGCAGCAGAATGGGCCGCTGTGTATCGCCTGGCTACGCCGTTTGCGCGTGTTCTCCTCTACGACCGCTCTGGTTACGGACAAAGCTCCGAAGCGACCAGCCCTGTAACTGCCACCAGCATAGCAGTGGAACTGGATAGTCTTATCCGTGCTGCTAAGCTCTCTGGTCCATTTATACTAGTTTGTCACTCATACGGCGGTATCATCGGTAGAGAAGTTCTACACCTATGCGGCTCTGGTTCCGACGGAATTTGCGGAATGGTCTTTGTAGATGCAAACCAAGAACTCAATATGATGGAAGGTCCGTGGCCAGCTCCGTATATAGATGCCGTCTCCCAGGGTCTCGACATGCTCGATGTGATGGGATTAGCCAAGAATCACAAGCTGCGCCCAGAAGAATGGCAGGCTTATCTCGACGAGGAGAAGAGTGAGAAGCATTCTCGGACTGCGGCTGCAGAGTCTGAATGGTATCTAGCAAGTGGGCCGGTGCTCGCGTCGAAGAAACAGCTGCAAGCAAGTCCTCCTCTGCTTGGGAATTGTCCAGTCAGTGTTCTCAAGGGGAATACTTATAAGGACTTTGAGAGAATCTTCGCGGCCGGGAGCGAGGCTGGCAACGGGACTGAAGAGGAGAAAGAGATGTTCCGGAAAATGCTCGAAACATATGAAACATTGGATGAGAAATGGCAGAAAGGGATATTGTCACTGTCTAGCAGATCTAGGTGGATGAGGGCCTGCAACAGTGGACATAATATTCAGTTGACTGAGCCAGATATGATTGTTGGCGAAATAAGGTGGGTGTTGGACAATCTTGATACTCCGGAGTCCCTATAGATAGGTATGTACATGAATCATGATTCTGGATGACGCGTATCCCTTCCGTCTATCTGTAAGATAGCTCTTTGCCACAGTGTATCGCTTTCATGGAAAGCGGAGTTGATAGCTCTTGCAAAGGGAAAAATTGATCAGAATGGAATCAATGGATCGTGGTGTTGCATCAGTATCGCGCTGGTGGCGTGCTTTGGTGGCTTCCAAAGTTTGACATTTGTCTAAGCGCTCTATTATTTATTCGCACAACCTCATCAATCTACCTCCGGAGATATCGCTACTAGACAGTACCTGGAAAAGAATTCTTTAGGCAGTAGAAATTTCGTTTGAATAGCAATGGGCGAAAATAATACCAAATTCCGAGTTCTGATTGCTGGCGCCGGCATCGCGGGGCTGGCAACAGCAATTGCACTCACTCGCATTTCAGGCATTCCACATCTCGACATCCAGCTGTACGATCAGGCCCCGGAATTGGCTGAAATCGGAGCCAGCATCGCCCTGAGTCCGAATGTATGCTCTCCGGCGTTTCCATCTATGTGCGTGTTAGATTGATCTGGTTGAGTTGATAGTAATTTGCTAGGGTATGCGGACTCTGGAAAAGCTCGGCGTTCACAATGCCCTAACCGACGAGGTTGGATATAGGGGTCCCAGTGGGATACCGCAGATTCTCCGGTATGATACATGGATACCTCTGGCACTTAGAGAGAGATAGGAGGGCCCTCACTGATTATACTCGCAAGTCACTGGAAGACAAACCAAGTTGTCTCGGTAGACACCCACGTCAATGTGCCTGATCCACGTCATCACACCACGCGTTTTCACCGAGGTCACTTGCATTCTGCTCTGTTGCAGCATGTTCCGCGAGAGTCGATTCATCTGGGCAAAAAGGTTGCCCATGCAGTTGCCACAGATGATAAAGTAACCCTCCGCTTCGAAGATGGAAGCGAAGCTCATGGCGACCTATTGATCGGTGCTGACGGCATCAAGTCGGTTCGTACTTACTTTGTAAATGTCTAACAATGAATGATAACATTGCTGATATACGAAACAGAGGACTAGACAGTCCTTTTTCCCGGGATACAAACTGAAGTTCAGCGGAAAAGTTTTTGCAAGATCAACGTTCGATGCTTCTCTAATCGAAGGCAAAATCCCGGGCTTGGTTGAGGACTCTTTACATTGGGTAACTATGCATTTACCCTACTTGATTAGAGATAAGCTGATTGTATTCCTAGTGGGGACCCAAGGATAATTTCTTTGCGTCGAGACTTGGTATTTCTCTCTTATTTTTCAATCTTTATGTCTTTGAGTCACACTTACATAAAGTTCATAGGCAGAGGGCAATTCACCACAGTTGGCGCATACGAGGATGGACGTAGTGCAGAGGAATTAGAAAAGGAAGTCTCCTGGGACCAGCCTGGCAACGTGCAGTTCTTAAGAGAGAAGTACAAGGTATTAGGAATTCTACTACAAGCCCTATACCCAAGCTAATAAATTAAGGACTGGAACCCTACTGTCAAAGCCCTGACTGAAGCGACCCCTTACTCGCGTCTCTATCCGAATTACGCCGGAGACCCCCTCCCAACCTGGGTTCCTTCGCCACGAGTCACCCTTGTCGGAGACGCAGCGCATGCTCACGGTGGCGCTTTTACAGCCGGGGGCTCCCTAGCGCTTGACGATGCGTTTGCTCTGGCTCTTGCACTTAGACATGTCGCCTCTCAAGCAAAACTGTCTACTATTTCGCTTGTTTCCCTCAAACGGGCTTTGGAATTGTACGATCAGACGCGACGGCCACATACAGCTAAGCTCCTGGCGATTGTCCATGGTCAAATGAATGGGAAGCCACCGGTTTACTCATCCCTTGAGGAAGAGGACTCGGCATTGATTGCGAGAATGAGAAACCGGCCTGATACCGTCTGGTTATCTGAGCACGACGTGGCGAGAGCGTTTCAGCAAGTAGTTGATGCCTCGGATTCGAGGGAAAGCAAGCTATAACCGAAGATGCAAACAGTCATATAGATATTGAAACGATCTAGGCTTTAGCTAGAATATAGAAATACAATTCTCCATTGAGTATCTAGGTAATTCCAAGGTTTGATCCATGAAGGAATTTTGACGCATAAGCCAGCCTACCTATAGAAGATACAGGGAGAAACCAGCCTTGATCCCGCTGGGCTGTTCATTTGCAGACCTATCGTGTCAGATGATATGATATAATTTTCCTTTTTTTGGGAGATTTGATAAAGTCAGAAAGGGAGAGTTTCCAACTGATGGAGAGTTGAGTAGTAGAGATATCACCAGCAAGGGGTCGACAATTTCCGCTGAATATGCGTACTTGTACCAGTATCCTACATATATGTTGAGATCAGCGCTTGCTATTATGCATTTCACGTGGTATTAAAGCAGGTAGTGTCACTATCTTTACTATTTAGGGCTTTTTCATCACGTGCGATCCTCCGCAGCTCAAGCCTCAGTGTCCTTTTCTTTGTTCTTGTCATGCTATGCTACTCCTAAAACACTCTAACGACCCCTAATCTAACCCTGGTCCCTAAGTGAAGTTTGCGTGTATATTTAGAAGAATAAAAGTCTAAGTAGAAGATGTAAGATATTCTGCAATAATACTACTAGTACATATATGTGTAGGTACTAGTGTTGGATTAGTCAGAGTCTTTCAGGTCAATGCTCTGCTAATCCGGTGGGCAGTTCGGTATAATATACTGCACAATTATTAAAGTAGATACATAGAAAAATAGTATGGGGTGTATCTTATGTGAATTGTTGCTTGTGTTCATTATGTCCATGAGGTGGGCAGGGTCAAAGACCCTATATTTCTAGCCCCTATTTCTAACATGCGCTGAGGTACGTGCACGCCTCTGATTGGCTGCTCCCTAGCGCCTCAGATATGAGATTTGGACCTCACGTAATCCAACAACTAGGGCTTGCATATTTGGTAAAACCCGGGTTAAATTATAAACCCCTCTACGAACACCTCATGCTACCTAGGTACCTTATAAAATAGTCACACTCTTCTCCTTGCAGTCTACTGTACCGAATCATATCCGTTATCATCTATCAAGGCTTCTGTTGAAGGGAAGTTCCCTTCCTTCCTTTGTCCTCCAGCACCGCCTCCCGATGTAGTTTAGCGCCGTAGAAGAAGTAGGCATATATCCTCGCTGGGGAGTGAGGATATGCCCTTTCTTCTGACACAATCATCTTCGTATTAGCTTCTAGAGGAATATCATCAGATTCACCTAGTGCGCTCCCACAAGAGCTTCTAAGCTCCAGCTTGAAGGCGGCATTGCTCTTGTGACGGGCGTAAGCTACTTCACTTCATGCAAGACCCAAGAGCTTTGATGCTTACATGCTGACTACTACCTACTCATCGTAAAATTAGGCTGCCGCAGGAATCGGCAAAGAGACAGTCTTCGCCTTCGCAGAAGCCGGCGCAGATGGCGTTGTCCTGGCTGATTTGAATGATGCCCAAGCAGTCGTTGAAGAATGCAAGAAGTTCGCTAAAAACGAAAAGTTCCGTGCCATTGCAGTTCATGTAGATGTCTCAGATGAAAATTCTGTACGGGCCATGGTCGAGACAGCCGTCAATGAGTTTGGACGGGTTGATTACTGCGTTCATTGTGCTGGGGTAAGTTGATGTTCTTACCCCAATTTAAATAACAGATACTGACTTGTTTATCTTCTTTTTTTGGATGCTAGATGGGCAATATCTCTGGTGCCACAACCGAGAATCTCAAGATTGATGTCTTTGACAAAACCGTTGCTGTGAATATCCGGGGTACTATGCTTGTTGTTTCAACGATATCCAAGGCCATGGCTCGTCAGGAGCCACGCACGTATCAGAATCCAAGCGCTCGCAGTTCAATTACTCGCGATCTCGGTCGTGGTAGCATTGTAACTGTTGCATCAGTCAACGCGTTTGTTCCAGGACCAGGAATGATGCCATACACATCTTCTAAACATGCTGTGATTGGAATTACAAAGACAGCTGGTTGGTTTGTCCCCTTACTTTTGGTAGACACAATCAAAATGTTAACTCGCAGATCATGACCAGCACTGGATAATATCAAAAACCACATCCGCGTAAACGCTGTATGTCCGTCCTGGACAGATACCCCGATGATGCAAGCTAGCTTGCAGTGAATTCCGCAGCTAGGGCAGATTATCCAGAAGTTTTCGCCGCTGGGAAGGGCAGCTTCGCCAGACGAAGTGGTGGACTATATCATGTTCCTATGCAGCCCATCAGCAAGTTATATCAATGGCTCATGTCTTATGATTGATGCTGGGTTGACGCTCACGGCGCATGGAGCATCAACTCTTTGATGGCACTAGCAATTGTTTCAACGGATATCGCTACCATAGCATACGATCAGCCCACTATTCTTAGATATCGTCCTCGAGGTCCAGAATCCATATCTTAGGCACTCGACCTTTTATCTCGTTTCTCCATAGTGGCCCTGGTTTATGTAGTTGCCGATGGCATGTCGAGCATTTAACACCGTACAGCGTATAGGCAACGAGATGATCGGCTTCTATAATCGATGGCTAATTATGCTGGAGGAGCTAACCTTGAAAATATTGTTCAATGTTGGTAACCTAGTACGTATGGCAATTAAAAATAGTACCGATGCACCTAAATAATGCGGGGTACAGTATGACCTGCCGAGGCACAGCGGACTTGGTATCCCCAACTTCAAATCTGAAAAGAAATATCAATTCACGAAATTCGAAAATTCAACTTTATCCTTGCTCATACATCTATTACAATGCCCAATGCCATTTTTCTCGACTCCATTGACGGCAAGCCCGGAAAACCGGGCCAAGTATACTATCCTCTCGTTCGCAAAACAGTCAGCCAGCCAACAATGCAAGGCAGCCAACTCGTCATAAAACTGACAGCAGCAGCTCTCAACCACCGCGACCTCTTTCTCCGCCAGCACCTGTATCCGGGCCTGTCATTCAACACTCCTCTCCTCGCAGACGGCGTAGGCACTGTCGTCGAACTCGGGCCAGCCGTTCAAGACCAATCATGGAAAGGCAAGCGAGTGATTCTCAATCCTGGAACGGGGTGGAAGGACGACCCAGACGGGCCTGAGGATCCTACGGGCTACAAGATTCTCGGAGGCACAAAGTTTGATGCTCGAGGGACATTACAGGAGTATGTTGTCGTGGACGAATCCGAGGTGGAGGAGGCCCCGGGTCATCTGTCCGATGCCGAAGCAGCTGCGCTTCCATTGACTGGGTTGACCGCTTGGCGAGCACTGATCACGAATACTGGGGAGAGGAATAGTAGCAAGAATGCAGCTGTGTTGATCACGGGTATTGGAGGTGGTGTAGCGCTTATGGCACTGCAGTTCGCGATGGCAAGAGGGGTGTCTGTCTACGTGACGAGTTCGAGTCAAGAGAAGATTGACAGAGCCATTGAACTAGGCGCAAAGAAC
The DNA here is from genome assembly GCA_023625875.1 of Trichocomaceae sp. PYS4502. Classification (NCBI taxonomy): domain Eukaryota; kingdom Fungi; phylum Ascomycota; class Eurotiomycetes; order Eurotiales; family Trichocomaceae; species Trichocomaceae sp. PYS4502. Next base: position 106,500 of record JAMAFX010000048.1, read on the forward strand.
GGGGTCAATTACAAGGAGGAGGATTGGGAAAAGAAGCTTCTCTCTCAGCTCCCTCCGGGGAAGAGGGCGTTTGATGCTATCGTTGACGGGGCCGGTGGTAATATCATTGAAAAGGGAGTCAAACTGCTCAAGGTGAATGAATAACTCCTTCCTTTATCCTAGTCGAGTATTAAACTGATTCCCTTTACGTGCTTCAGGCCGGTGGCGTAATTGCCGTCTACGGAATGACAATCGCGCCGAAGATGAATTTCGTTGCACATGTCTTTCTGAAAAATATTGCCGTGCGAGGCTCGACAATGGGCTCGCGCAAAGAGTTCAAGAATATGGTAGAGTTTGTAAAGACGCACCAAATCCATCCGGTTGTTTCCAGGGTTTTGCGTACAAATCTTGACGACATTGCCGGTATAGATGCTTTATTCGACGATATGAAGACCGGCAGACAGTTTGGGAAACTGGTTATAGAATTTGACGAGGGTGGAGCAGAGAGTAAGTTGTAAATATATTATAAATTATCTAAAGTAATGAGCTCGTTCCTCTAAAAGCGTAACTGAACAGTGAACAGTAAGAATCCCTGGCGAAACATCCGCTAGAGACCAGGGAAAAGAATTACTGAAAAAGGCAATTTTACATAGCGGCCCGTTTCTACGGAGTAATTGATGCTCTCGATGAACGTCCCAACTTCTATAATCCTGTTCAAATAATACCCAGAAGTTAGAACCCACCATCTAAACTCTCAAGCACAAATTACTAAATAGTAAATAGTATACGAGGTTTAAACCCTATCTACGAGTTATGTATTCTGGGGTCGGTTAACTTTGCCAAAGGGTTCGAACTCTACGACGTAGAGAAAAGTTTTCATATGCACCATGCATTAGAGAAATGCCCAGCATTCGCCAAGAGAACCAAACTTCACCTCGGAGAAGCATGGCGTCAAGATATATTATCAGATAATCGAATTGAGGCTCCGGCATAAGGATACAGCGTTCCATGGAACGGAAGACTAATACGATGGCTGGTCAGCTTCAAAAATACCACACAGTGTACAGTGTACACTGTACAGTGACTGTACACTTACTAGAATGAGAGCGGGTCCTCAGCGAGTCAGCATTTTATGAGATAACTAAATATAAGATTTGTGATCGAACGAATTGTGTGATATAACTTCGTTTTCTTTTGAAAAAGGGTATGTATGTGTACCTGAAATATCGACAGGTCGTCTACCACCCAGGCATGTAACATTATGATGCTATGCGATCATCTCAGCCCAAAGAAAAAAAAATTGAGACTTGAGAATATCAAATACAGAAAAAGAAGAATTGAAAATACCTATGTAGGCACCAACCGATCCCTCGGTGAACGTAGATAAGCGATAAATATAGAAACGACGACGGGGTGAGGGTGACCATAGGGTGGTAGCAGGGTAGCATTGAAAGCGAGGAAACGCTGCTTGATTTTTTTTTTCCTTCTTCAATGACATTTTGCCAGCGCCGTCCGTTGATCCTTGCTTAGTGATAGCTTCAATGTTAACTACACTCCGTACTCTGTACGGAGTACAGTACGTAGTTAACTAGTATAGCTTGGTTACCCTTTTTGTACGGAGTTGTTAGCTCATTGCCCGATGGGCTAGTATTGCCATGGCCCTAGTACGGATTAGGTTAAAGACGTTGGCTGATTCAGGCACGCTAGTCCCGAAATGAAAACTCGGTTAAATGCTAAATCATTGTGGCTCCTCGCGTGGTTGACGATTGGCCAATGAGAGTTCCGATAGGTTCAGATGGGTGGAGTGTATGCTAAAAATAACACAAAGGAAAAAAAATACACATCCGCGCGTATTGTAACGTTCGACGCCATACGTACGCTGGTAAGAATTCAATACGGAGTATGGCCATTTTGGGCATAGACCAGTACTGCTAGCGTTCCAAATATAGTAGCTATGAACTCATTTAGATTTTGGTATGTCTACTCCGTACATGTGGTTACCTCTATTTCGATCTCATTCTCTACGGATTTGGTTATCTTGCAGCCCGCGGAATAATTACCTACTTCCCTTTTCGTTCACGGATTAGATCGGAAGTTGAAGGAACACCATCAGCTGATGAATAAGAGCAGACCACGACTACTTAACTAGTAATACTTACGTATGGATTTGATGATGGCTGCGTCAACAGCGTCGACAACAATGTGACACGACTGCAGCAGTCATAGATTCCTACTCTTGAGTCTTGACGTCCTAGCAATGTGATGGCCGGCTTTCATCCTATTAGGTCAGCGGAAAAGTTCCGAGCGATTGGTCAGTACGCCGTACAGATTGAGCTGCGAGTCGTACTGTTACTACGTACTACTGTATCTCACGCATCATGTTAGGAATCTAGGATCTTAGTAGCACGGCGTATACATGGCGTCTGGTTCGCAACTAATCCCAATTTTGGTCGCCATCTGTCATCCGGTTAATTTTGCGGCAGTAGCTACGCAACGACTTGCCTTTGACGCCCGGCCTCGGATTGGTATTTCTAGTTGACTAGGTGCTCGCAGTTGCAGGGTTAATTACGGATACTCCGTACTCCGTACGGCGTACGTCTTATGTCATGATCAGCCAAAATAGACTAGGAAGATAGGCGGCCGCTATCATCTATGTGGCCATTGCACGGGTCGGAGCTTGATATCAATCCGTTCCTTTTCTTCCCCTCATTCAGATCACTGAGATCAGATCAGATAGGTAGATAGGATACGACATGACGCTGATACGTACGGACAACCCCGTAAGTCCGCCCCAGAAGCTGAGGAACAACTGAATAAACACGCTGGAGCGGTGAGGCAAGAAATCACCAAAGCTCGGGCTCTTGCTTCAGTCCTTGCAGGGACTTGCCACTAGCCCAACTGGGAATGGCTGGTGCCAGTATGCTATGTTTAGAACTAAGTGTGCTGGCCGTATTAGTCGTATTGATACCCCGAAGTTACCGCTGAAACTAAAAAGTATAGTTAGTTAAACTGCTAAATAATACAATGACTAAACATTATATTCACTCCATCTTTTAACGAATAATTAATTAGTTCGCACTCTAGTATTGCCTCTTGTAGTCGAAAATTCTTCCTCACAACGCCAAGTATCGCCGAGCCTTGGAGAACATGTTACTCCGTACGCCGTACAGCTGTTGTTTATTATCGACCGTTCCCAGACACGAGACTACCACGTTGTTGATTAATTGGCAACAAATACCCATTATCAATGTTGGATAGTTACCAGTATTCATTAACACTGATCAACATCATCAAGTAGTTAACTTCTCCGTGCTTGATATGTATGTCGTTGCTATGGGAGGACTCGTTTGGGGTATCAAGCTCCCTAAGGACTAGTACCGTTTCATCGAGTATGGAGACGGTGAAGATACCAGATGCTTAAGCTAGGACCGTTAGGTCAACATGCAAGGTTAATCATTCAGCCCGTCCCAGGAATGGCCGACAAGTTCGTTTCCAGGTGATGATCACGACGTGTCCATGGTACTGTGCTGTGTCCACTGTCCACCGGCGGTTGACCACGGAGAAGTGATTGTGACGACGATGATGCTGATGATGGCTGTTGGTCCGTGTGGGCGATGGCTGTGCTGGAAGCTTACCTGATGTGGACTAGCGCGGTTACAGACAAACACAAGTTACTTGAAAGTTGAAGCTAGCAATACGATGATAAATCCGTTCGGATAGACTACAACTACTTTACTGCTAGTTTTCCTGCTATCGTAGGTAGTTAATAAGTTATGGTTTCCTGTTAACTTAATAACTTAATTAGCGGGTTAATGTAATATGGCATTGGCTACTCCGTACTCCGTACACTGTCACGACTCACTACAGACTTGTCAGTTGAGTGTTGTGACGGGTTGAGACTGGAATTCGCCATGCGACAAGTGGACCGATCCGAAGAATGTGACTTTGGGTCCTCTTTCTGCGTTTGGCCCGCAACTATATTCCTAGGGCTAGCACCGTATGTCGTATGAGTATCTACATTCAGCGCATCCTGAAGGAAAAGAAAAGAAGGGAAGGGAAGGGAACTCAGCTGGCAAGATTCGAGAGCCCGTGAGTTAATATAATTATATGCGTATTTAAGTGTGTAGGATTACGGATACCGCGTATCTCCTTACGGCCAATACCGGCGTACAATCTCCTGACCAATCACCCCTCACATACAACCCCACTTAGCGCTCCGCTGTCCCGTACGCTACGGTACGGTACGGTACAGTACCGTACTCGCTGGGCACCAGCACTAGCCTTGGATGGAGCAAGGCTTCCCTTATATGCCCTTGCCTTCCCTTCCCCAGCCGGCTTCCTTCGTCTTCTCCTCCCTCCATCCATCCCCAAATGACGTGAAGAGAATAGCAAAGAAGAAAATCGTCCCTTTTGTTGTCTTCCCCCACACTCGCTCTTACGCTCGCTTTGCAAAAGTATTTACTACATTCGCTACGTGACGTTGTGTCAAGGAAAATAAAAAGAAACAACCCTCATACGGACGGTTATTGATATTTCAACTGGTCCTCATAATCGTTAATACTCGAAACAACAGACGAAGTACCAAGAACATAATTGGAGAGACGAGATATATAGCTTTGGAACGACTCGATCTATAACTATTCGCGATATTCAATCTCCAGGAGTCCTCCCCCGGCTCCTGCACGATCTCAACCCACGAGCATCCCAGCTGCCAGCCTCCGCATATCAAGGGTTGGTCTCTCCCTCCCCTCGTCGTTGCTTGCCTTGCTTCACTTGCCAGTCCTCTTCTTTCTCTCCTTGCTTCTGGGCAATCATAACACCCTCCTTGTTTGCTTCTCCTACATAACTGTGTCGCGGTCTTGTAGCATCTCGGCGCGAGAACTCATCCTGGTGCAAGGAAACAGACGCGCGTCCGCGTACCATTATATTTGAACCTGAAGCTACTTTTCCCAATATCAGAATCTTGTCATCTAAAGCTCCGCTTTCCATAGAAATCACTTGTCTGACAAAGCCGGTGGATGCTGACGAACTATTTAGATTCATCTGACAAAACAGCCAATGCAATCCGTATCCTACTGATACTAGTGATAAAAAGACGGCAGCTTCTAACGTACTGATTTCCGATTACGCGCAACTGCTCTGAGACTTGAATGTGCCCCTGACCTTTAAGTCAACCCTCGCTTTTTAGAGACTTCTTTTGTCTCTGTCATTCGTTTTATATTGCATATCGGGATCGTCGCTTCTCGTGACCTTCCGTCTTACAGTCGCTCCAAACACTATATATTGTCGCTCGCTTCGCGTTGTTTTTAAACCATTGAAAAGCCTTGTTGCGCGTGGTGCAACACAGTCAAACTGGCTTCCTCAAATATTCCCAGTTTTCAGGTGAGCGGGGACATACTTGGTAGCTTTTTTGTTCTCTGACTAACAAGTCCAAATAGCTTAACTCCGACTTTCAGACTCCGCTGATATTTGACGAGTCTGCCGAATTTTTGGACCTAGAGGAGTCTTGCTTTGCCGGTGCTTATTCTGACGGCCTCCTTGCAAAGTCGGATTTGACGCTACCGATGTCTAGCTTCCAGAAAACGCCCCAAAATGGTCTAGAAGGTACGACTTAACTAATTGTATCCGCTTTATTTTACATTATCGTACCTGAATCTTCTAAATGGCAAATGCTAATGCTGTCTAGCAGATTTCAATAATCAAGGATCTTCTGTTCAGGAGAACAATGCGTTGGCTTCCAACTATGGTCAAGTACCTTACCTGAATGCGTTCTACGCCACCTCCCAGGAGGATATTGGCAGCCCCGACACCGACAGCCTGCACTTTGTTCCCTCTCGAGGCTATGCAGCGTCGGTGTCTTTCGATGACGCCCAATCGCCCAGCTTGGACGTTCCGTTTAATTCCTCTCCTGAGATTCTCTCGTTTACGCCCCAGCGAGGTGCTGAGAACAATCAGGTCTCTGTACGCGTGGATTCGTCTTTTGACTTGCACTCAAATGCTCGCGCCATCTTCCTTTCTTTCGGTTCACGCCAGTGTGAGTGCAATGTCACCGTGCTCGACAACCCCACTGCGTCGTTCAGCTACATCTTCTCCAGCTTTGCGCCCAACTTTGCTTTGACAATGTCTGCATCATTCGACGTCTCCCTGCAGCTTGTCATTGATGTTGCTGCCGCCGGTGGTCCCCTACTTTTCGATGTCGGAACATTTACTTATGAGCAGTACTTGCAAGCTCCCATTGATGACTCTAGGAAGAGAAGCCTCTCTGCTTTTCCTGAAGGTTCAAATGGCCGTCCGGCAAAACGTCATTCAGCCCACGAATTTGAGACCAAACCAGTCATTGGGCATCATCGTCGTCATCATTCTCATGCGCGTTCGGCTTCTTATTCGCCGTTCGTGCAGACTGCGAGCATGTTTTCCTCGCCGTACGCTGTTGAAAGTTCTCCTAGTCTGACCTTTGACTCCTTCAACACCAGCGCTTCGGCTGCTCTTCAGGCCCCGACTCAGCCAAATTCTCCGATGATCTCGACTTGGAGCCCTTCGGTTTCTGTCACCGATCTTTCTTCCGGCAATGCACCAGCGGCTGTCCCGATGGCAATCTCCTCTCAGCCCCAGAATCCAACTTTGATACGTACTTCGACCTTGCAGCAAAGCCAAAACTTGAGTTCGTCGCAGCCTTTCAACCCATACGCTATGTATCCCACAAAGGCAGTGCTCAATTTGAATGGAGACCTTGACTCAATGGCTACCGGCTGGAGTCCTCAAGAAAAAGCTGCGAAGCGCCGCCTTGTTCAATTCACGCGTTCTCAGAATGGCAGTACCATCCTCGCCGACTTTAAACCCATTTCTCCTGAGGAGCGCACTCCCAACAGCATCTGCATTAGCTGCATTTATTGGGATGGCAAGGACGAGTGCTTTGTCACCAGTGTGGATACTATCTACCTCTTGGAGTCTCTGGTAGCTGTTCGATTCACCGTCGAGGAGAAAAATCGCATTCGTCGGAACCTTGAGGGCTTCCGGCCCCTGACAGTTTCCAAGTCCAAGGCCGATTGTGAAGACTTTTTCAAGGTCATTATGGGATTTCCTGCACCCAAGCCGCGCAACATCGAGAAGGACGTCAAAGTTTTCCCTTGGAAGATCCTTTCTCTCGCGTTGAAAAAGATCATTGGCAAATATGTGAGTATATCGTCTGACGCTTCCCTAATATATTGCTTTTCTGAGGCTAATAATTTTCCAGTCTGCAAGCTATTCGTCCACTGCCGGAGCACTCCCCGGCTCGTTGAGTGCCAGCCATTCCATGAGCTCGGATCTTGGGACTGAGTCTCATAATGCTCCGTCTCCGCAGTCGGTGGCAGAATCCGCAACTTCTAGCGTATATCCAGTCAACTTTAGCTCTGCCACGCTCTCGCCACCCCTCGTGCAAGTTAACTCTGGCTTCGACCCTGAATTTGCCGCAACTCTCGCAGGGCCGACTCCTGGTTACACGGCCATGGCTGCCCCTTACCGGTTCCAGCCCAGTTTCCAACCGGATCAGATGCTCTCCAATGAGCCGTCCTGGGATTTCAATGTCTCTTCCCGTCCGGAGGAGTTTGACGATTACATCCCATACACCATGGCTTGAAAAGCGACCTGACAATTATTTTTCTTCGTTTGTCTGCGTGACTACTGGATTACCTAAGTTTCGTTTTTCGCCCTTTTTGTTCTTTGCTGTTTCTCTTGCACTGGCCTGCAATCGCCCAACGTCACGTCCACATTTAAAGACATTCCTTGACACCCGACACGTTAATTGTGTTATGTTTTAAGAGATCTTACGATTTTTCTTCAGTCATTCCTTGATTCATTCCGAAGCGAAGGCGTTTACTCGTTCCTCTCCTTGACCATGTGATACCCGGAATACGGCGACCAATCTGCCTGTTCCACCAGTTTGTTGTTTTTGTTCATGAATCATGCCACTCCTTTCATGACTTCATAATGCTAATGCATGCCCCGGTGATATATTACTGTGCCTGATATTTAATGTTTGAGCGTGTTTGTCTGTTTTTGTTTTTGGTTTTCTGTCTTCTACTTTTTGTGTTTTCTTGTTTAGACGCATCGGGGGCATCAGCGATCATTCCTTACATTGTTGTTTGTATTTTAGAGCATAGCGTGGACGTGCTATCGAAGCCACTCCTTCTGTATCTTGCATATGGGCCAGGCGTTTTGTTTTTGGTTTGTTTCTTGGGTGCTCATGCATACTGCGGGGAGTTTATTGGAAATTTGCGATGGAATGGACACTGAATTTGTATTTAGTTTGTTAATTCTGGCTATGACCGGAGCTTTGCAATTTGCAATTTGACATATTTGAAGTCAGAAAGTTGAAGTCCATCCTAACAAAATCAGAAGCAGCTTATCTTTATCTTATCGCAATCACGTGCCCTTATCGTGCCTGCAACGGTGGGCCGTCAAATTTGGAGTGAGTCAGACTATTCACTACCTTCGTAGTAAGTAGTAGGTACAACCACCATTCACTCTTCCCAAGTCAATTGCAGTTGCTGCGTCTACAGAGAGCGTACCGTCTGTCTACCGAATAATAGTGCCTGTCTGATCATTTCTCCCCTCCTTTCGTACCAATTGACCCTTTGCCACGCGCGGGGTAGTAGCCGCGGTTGATTCGATCAAGATGGAAGCTATCAAAGCGACATTTGCAAAATGCAAGCAAGAAAGGCGCTCCGCCCTGGTTACATATGTTACTGCCGGTTATCCCACGGTCGAAGAGACGGTTGATATCCTGTTGGGACTCGAAAATGGAGGAGCTGGTAGGTCGGCCCAATGCGTTGCTCTTTTCGATTTACCCGGTAGGTTTGCTTCGAACCTGACGAGGCTATCTGTCTAGATATTATCGAGCTCGGTCTACCCTTCACAGATCCCATTGCGGACGGCCCAACGATTCAGAGGGCTAATACCCAGGCGCTGCTGAATGGCGTCACGATTCCAATGGTCTTGGACATTGTGCGCACGGCGCGGAAGCGGGGCCTTAGGGTTCCCGTTCTTTTCATGGGGTACTATAATCCATTGCTACAGTATGGAGAGGAGCGTATGCTCCAGGATACGAAAGAAGCCGGTGCCAATGGCTTCATTATGGTGGATTTGCCTCCTGAGGAGGCTGTGCGGTTCCGTAATCTGTGCACTTCAACTGGGTGCGTTTTGCTATCTCTATTTTTTTTTACATGCTAACAAGAAAGTGTGAAGACTGTCCTATGTCCCTCTCATCGCCCCTGCAACCTCGGATGCCCGTATGAAACTCCTCTGCAAAATTGCCGACTCGTTCATCTACGTTGTTTCAAGAATGGGCGTCACTGGTGCCACGGGGACGTTGAGTAGTGGCCTGCCGGATCTGCTGAAGAGAGTTCACCAATACTCGGGAAATATCCCCGCCGCATTAGGGTTTGGCGTGAGCACTCGGGACCACTTCCTAGCCGTTCAAGACATCAGCGAGGGCGTTGTTATCGGCAGCCAGATCATTACTGTCCTCGGCCAGGCACCCGAAGGCCAGCGGGCCCAGAAAGTGGAGGAATACATCACCAGCGTCACCGGCCGCAAGCTGGAGCGGGACAGCCAGGGCCAAATTGTCGGCGTGAAAACAATCCTCGAAGTTGTGGAAAAGAAGCCCCAAGCAGACGACGGCGCCCAACCAACCGCCGTTATTACCGAAGGTGAGCCTGGCGCTGGTATTGGGGAGCAGCCAAATCTGGTAGATCAGATTGAGAATCTTAATAAAGCAGAGCCTGATCCGGCTGCTCTACCGTCTCGCTTTGGGCAGTTTGGCGGACAGTATGTTCCCGAGTCTCTTATGGACTGCCTGGCTGAGCTGGAGAAAGGGTTTAATGAAGCGAGGAATGACCCCAAATTCTGGGAGGAGTTCCGCTCATATTACCCCTATATGGGTCGACCAAGCAAACTACATCTCGCGGACCGCTTGACAGAGCATGTTGGGGGTGCCAATATATGGCTGAAGAGAGAAGATTTGAACCACACTGGAAGTCACAAGATCAACAACGCTCTTGGGCAAGTTCTTCTGGCGCGCAGACTCGGCAAGACGCGCATCATCGCCGAGACTGGTGCTGGCCAGCACGGTGTTGCCACGGCCACAGTCTGTGCCAAGTTCGGCTTGCAATGCGTTGTCTACATGGGCGCAGAGGATGTGCGTCGTCAAGCGCTAAACGTGTTCCGCATGCGTCTTCTGGGTGCATCAGTCGTGGCCGTTGATGCTGGAACCAAAACGCTCCGCGACGCAGTCAACGAGGCGATGCGTGCATGGGTCGTCGATCTCGACACCACACACTTCATCATCGGCTCTGCAATCGGACCTCATCCTTTCCCCACGATCGTGCGCACCTTCCAATCCGTCATCGGCAACGAGACCAAGGAACAAATGAAGCAACTCATCGGAAAACTCCCGGACGCCGTAGTCGCCTGCGTCGGCGGCGGCAGCAATGCCGTAGGCATGTTCTACCCATTCTCCAACGACCCCAGCGTCAAGCTCCTAGGCGTCGAAGCCGGCGGCGACGGAGTCAACACCGGCCGGCATGCCGCCACGCTGAGCGGCGGATCAATGGGCGTTCTCCACGGCGTGCGCACGTACGTCCTGCAGGACGAACACGGGCAAATCCAGGACACCCACTCCGTCTCCGCGGGCCTGGACTACCCGGCCGTCGGCCCGGAGCTGAGCAATTGGAAAGAAACCTCGCGCGCCAAATTCATCGCTGCCACTGACGCAGAGGCCTTTCGCGGATTCCGTCTGCTCTCGCAACTAGAGGGCATTATTCCGGCTTTGGAGTCGTCGCATGCTGTCTTTGGCGCTATTGAGCTTGCGAAGAGTATGAAGAAGGGCGAGAATATCGTTCTCAATATTAGTGGCAGGGGGGACAAGGACGTGCAGAGTGTGGCTGAGGAGCTTCCGCGATTGGGTCCGCAGATTGGCTGGGATTTGAGGTTTTAGCTGTAATTAAGTAGGCTGGGAGGGCTCTGTTTGACAGTGTTTTTATAGTTCGAAAAAGTGTCTTATCCTCGTTGTCTACCTACGTAGGTATAGGTATAGAGTAGTCATATAAGCTTGTATTGTACGCCAGTTAAAATACTTGCTAGTTAATTGTAGGATAGTTACCGTATTCATCAGCATCGATCGAACCCTCGCAATGCCATCCATCATGTCTTGTCATGTCATAACAAACCGTCAACGCCAGTTCCAGTTCTCAATTGTTGAGTGATATCCACTCATCACCTCCCAACGCCTAGAATCGGATGCTAAATAAATAAAAAATAAAGCACAGAAATAGGAGAAAAGAAGAAAGAGAGGAGAAAGACAGGTCAATCAATCTTTGCCCCAGCCAGACCCCTCGGAGTGGTAAGATTGTTGGATAAGCGCACGCGGGTCTTTTTGGCGTGTTTCTTCAGCTTCTTGCGAGCCACCATCACGGGCACTGAGGATTTGGTGACGAGGTAGTTGGAGAAGGAGCCGAGCAGGACGCTGCATTAATTTTTAGATTCGATGATGCTCAGTTTTGACATGCAAGGGATGGATATATAAACTTACCCCTTGATAGCACTTCGGCCTCTGGAACCGAGAATCACGAGGGTAGGCTCGAGTCCGTCAATCTATATTTCAGTTAGCATATTCCAGATCAGGCTAATCATAATCAAAGAATTCATAGAATTACAGCCTCGGTGAGCAAGTGCTTCGGACTCTTGCAATGAATAACCTCCACCGCAACCCGCACCTGCAGCATAGTCTTCCTCAGCAGACGCACGCAGGTGTTGGATATATCCTCAATCGCACGCGAGCGTTCCTGCTCGGCCCGCGACAGGGCGCGCGCATCGACCGAGTTATTGCGCGAATTGGTCTTGCTATCGGTGCCAAAATACGCAGCCAGAGCGTTCGGCAGCAGACTCGTCGACGTCTGGTGGTGGTATTTCATTGCCGTCTTCTCGGTCTGCTTGCCCACCACGTCGGCAGTGTGTTTGATAACCGTGGCGCCGTCGCCGGTGTGCTCGCCGCTACCGCCGGTCGAGAGATCGACGCCGGCGGCGTTCTCGTCGGCCACCGCATACACGGCAAACAGCGTGTCTCCGTCGCGCAGAATCGTGCCGATCGTCCACTCCAGTGCGTATACAGATTCTTCGCTGAGGTCGGTGGCGACCAGGTATCTCCGCTGGCGCCGCAGGCCCTCGTCGGCTTCTTGCTGCAGACGCGGGAAATCGCCGCGGATGATGGTGCGGATGGCCCGGTCGGGAATGGACGTGTCCACGGAGGACATGTAGATGCTGAGATTCTGCGCCTGCTTGATGTCTGAAAGGTCGTTTTCCTCGTCCGAGCCCACGGGGGTGTTCACGCCGGATCCGTGGTGGTCGTAGCTAGTGTTGGGATGGACGCAGGACTTGCGCGGGCCGGGAGACAGCACTGTCCTGCGGCCATTGGCCCCGCGGTGCGTGACGAGGGGACCGGCGAGTTCTTCTGTGAGATCAGTAAGTATGGATAGCCGCACCAAAGGGAGAGAATAAGTTTGTACCCTCTTCTTGCAGCTCGTTAAACAGACTCAGTGCGCCGCCGACACTGGGACTGCCGGAGGGGCGCGGGCCAGGGCCTCTTTTCCCGCTCCAACCACCGGGGGGTGCTGGCGATCGAGCAGGAGAGATGCCGGGGGAGGGCTCAGTCTTGACTTTGCTTCTGCCTCGCGGTGCCACGGGGCCTTTCCTGATATCGTGGGCGTCCTCCTCGGAGCTGGTGTCGTCTGCTTCGTCGCTGCTTTCCTCCTCGTCTTCTTCTTCCTCCTCCTCTACATAGTCTGAGTTCTCGTCGGCGCTCTCGAGCCTGTCCTTGGGGAGGCGGCCGTGTCTGTCTGCTGTCTTCTCCATGGATGTGCTGGTGATGGTGCTGGTGCTGGCGTGTTGTGTGTCGACGAGTTTGTTGGCGGAAGACGGAGTGGCAGTGGCGTCGGAAAGCCTCAGTTGCCGAAAAGGGTAGCGCGGCGCCGGCTCCAGCGCGGGGGCTGAATCCATTAATTCATTAATCGTCAGAATAGTTACCACGCAAAATTCCAGCAGAAAGGAGAAAGAAAGGAAAGAAAGAGAAAACATACTGTGCCGCACGCTCGGTTGGATGTGGTACAGAAAGCCAGCGTCAATGTCGACCTCCTCTTTCTTCCTGGCCTTCTCCTTGGTCACAGCCACGCTGTCTGAGGCTCGCCGCTCGGGCTCGGGCTCGTCGCCGTCGCTCGCCTCGTACAGGCCGTCATCCCACTCGGAGAAGAGCGTGTTGGTCCAGGGCGACGAGCTGGCCAGCGGGCTGCTCACCGAGGCGCGCCGGGCGGGTTTTTTGGCGGCGCCCTTGACCGTAAGCTTGGGCTTGGGCTTGGGCTTGGGCTTGAGCCCGTCGAGGCTGCGCAGGAGCTCCTGGCGCTCGTCTTCCAGCGTCTGTGCCAGGGACATGTTGTGTGTTGTTTACCTAGATACCTAGGTAGGAGAGAAGAAGACAATAATCCGGGGTGCGGGGAATCTTATATAGTATAGCTTCAGGCTTCAGGTAGTTACTGGTGGCAACAACAGCTGATTCAGCCATTAAGTTCCGCAACCGGACGAGCAGAAGTTAATCTTCTCTAAATAAATAGCAAGTAAATAGCAAGTAAATAGTAAATACCTATTAGTACCTAGGTATCGGATGTGAAGGATTATCAATCACGCATGTCCTTGGTCAGCAGCTAGTTCAAAGTTGTATACAGCTAACATTCCTAACCGGAATGCACTGTATATATTCACTGCAAGAATACCTCTCTTGGCTCGCGGGGTAACGAGGCTTAGACTTTATTCCTTGCTGTATCTCATACTATATAGTATAGTATAGTTAGCACCTAGGTATATACATACGTACCAATAAGATTGGCATTATCCGCAGTGTGAGCGCACGACAAGACCATCTTGGCTAATGCATCTCGCCGTGCTACCTATCGACCTTGAATCATACAATAATAACTAATTAATGACAAATCATCCTCATAGACATAATCAATGCCAGACTCCTCGCTTAATGCCAAGTTCCATGCCAAGTCCAGTCCCAGTCCCAGTCCAGAAACGATAAAACAAAGAAAACAAAGATAAACAAGCACAGCTACGCTCTAGACCGCTTGGACGTTCTGCGCGCCCCAACAGCTGCAAAAGCCTCCTCAGACGGTTCCGCCGCTGAACGCTTGCCCCTTCCCCTGCTCTTTCCTGCGTACTTGGCTTCAAGGTTGTCGAGAAAATTGGCCGCCCGGTCCTTCTGGCGCTGCTTGATCAGAGCGGCCAGCGCATTATCGTCTTCCTTGGCAGCTTTCTTGTTCTTCTTGGCTCCCCCCTTGGCCGAGGTGGAGGACTTGGACACCTCTTCGGATTCGGCTTCGGCAGCCTCCTGCTGGGCACGCTTCAATCGTTTCTGCCGTTTACTTTCCGACTCCTCGGTGTACGTAGCCCAGCCCTTGACTTCCCCATCGGCGATGGCCTGGTCGATAATAGCCCGGAACCGCTCGTCGTCGTCCAGCACACTGCTCAGCATGACCACTTCGTAGACACGGTCGAGATCGCCCTTGTATTTCTCAAAGGCCGCGAGCACATCGGCACGCTCTTCGTCCGAGTTCTGGTACTCCGCCTTGATCTTGTCGATCGCCGACGAGTCCACCACGCCCGAGAACTGCTCCCGGTAGAACTCGGTCCAGTTGAAGTCGTCGTCTTCCAGGTCTAGCGTCTCGGCTGTGTTGCCGGTAACATCGTAGCGACGGCGCCGGCGCTCGTCGGACAGAATGGCATAGGCGAAGGCGATTTCCTGGAATTGCTGCTTTGCCTCATCTCTTGACTCGGGGGGAGCCTTGTCTAGCCAATTTACAGTGATCAGCTTTAGGCCAGCAATTTGCAATGAAGACACTGACAGTGACATACCTGGGTGGTGCTTGAGGGCCTTTTTCCTGTATGCGCTCTTGATCTGGTCTGCGGATGCCGTCTCGTCGACTTCGAGGACGGCGTAGGGATTGATCGAGGGGGGGTCTTCGTCCTCGGACATTGTACTAGCCTACGACCTAGCAGGCGACCTAGGCAGGAGATCAGAGAGTGGTGAGTTCTAAGTAGTGGGAGAAGTGAGTGAGTGAGTGAAGTCAATGATTAAATGAGGAAAGACGCGACGCGTGACCTTACCGTACCGTACGGTAATTATCGTCGCTTCAGCATTCAGCGCCGTATTTCTGTTTGACCTGACACTGTTTGTATATAATACGAATAGCTTCAATATTGAATATCTTCACCTCTATACTAGTATACTAGAATAAGAAGAAGGAGATGACTGCTGGAGTTGCAGTGTTCGTCTCCATCTCTGCATCTTAGGTGTATGATGTCATGTCACCGTTACCTACTTAGGTACTGTCGGTACGTTAGTTTCTGATACTATGATACTACCTAGGTAGATACTAGAATTCGACATGACTACCTTCGCCGCGTCGCAGCCCACCCTCTCGCCCTCCCAGTCAAGCCACCGCGAGTACCTGCGCCAATGCCTCGCCCTGGCCAAGCAGTCGCCTCCGCGGCCAACCAACTTCCGCGTGGGCGCCCTACTCGTGCTGCGCCATGACGCCGTCGAGCCCACGCCCGACGACAAGGTGCTGTCCACAGGCTACACCATGGAGCTCCCAGGCAACACGCACGCCGAGCAGTGCTGTCTGCAAAACTACGCTGCTGCCCACGGCGTCTTCGAGGAGCAGGTCGCAGACGCCTTCCCCCCGGACGCCGAGCGTCGCGGCCGCAAGCTGCTGCTCTACGTGACCATGGAGCCCTGCGGTGTGCGTCTCAGCGGGAACACGCCGTGCGTGCAGCGCATCATCCAGACCCGAAATAGCAGTACGAAGAGCAGAGGCGTAGATAAAGTGTACTTTGGCGTGAAGGAGCCCGGCACCTTTGTCGGCGAGTCGCAGGGTTGCAAGATGCTGAGCAACGCCGGCGTGGAATGGGAGTTTGTGCCGGGGCTCGAGAACGATATCCTGGCTGTAGCCACGGCGGGGCACGAGCAGCAGAATAAGAAGTTGGAGGCTGACGAGCGGGGGACGAATATTGATGCCATTTCGCCGGAGGAGAGAGAGCGCCAGGAGAAGTTGCCGCGGAATCCGAAGAAGAGGATGATGGATGGCATATAATATCTACAGCTTACACGTACTAAACCTCTGGCACCTACCTAAACAAGCAATTACTGAGCCTCGATCATTAATGTATGCAAAATTGCAAATACTTTTTGGACTCGTAATAGACTATAGCTGAGCATGTCTTCCTTCTAAGTGACAGTCGTATCAGAAAACAATACCTGACTACGTAGTTTATGGATCGTATCAATTGGAGTGTACAGTACTTTCAGCAGGCCTGCGTAGACAAACAGGCCATTGCCCAAAACTCCAAGAAAGATGCTACGTGATAAGACACTAGGTGGATCTACTCCACAAAGGTAGCGTTCTCTATGTAGCTCTTCCCCGCAATCCCAATATGCAGCGTCCCCAGATCAAAGACAAAAAGATGCTGCAACATAAACGACGCCCCAATGCAGGCATTCGGCTGCGGCAACCCGCCATTCGTGGCCGGCGGAATCACCTGGATGTTGCCCATGCACGTCTCGCCAGTCACCACGCCGACGTTCAGCAGACTGCCGGGGATGCTGAACGGCTTCCCGCTGATCGTCAACGAGAAATCCGGCAGCGTCTCGTTACACGGGAACACGAATGCGCCGTATTCCGTGCTGTTCACCGCGCTAGGCACCTTGTCGTAGTACGCAGCGACAATTTCCTCGGGGAAGAGGTTCTGCAGCGTTCCCGTATCCACGATCGACGGGAACGGGCTCTCCACGTACGCCCCGTCGGGTCCGACCTTGTATCCGTCGACGGTGATGGACCACCAGCCCTGTTGGCCGTCGCTGGTGTTGACGGGCGTCCATGTCAAAGGCTCGTCGATTAGGAAGCCATTGATGAATCCAAAGTCGTAGTGGGACTCGGCTTGCAGGTAAAGATCGGCGACCAGGACGGGCTGCGAGAGCTGGTCCTTGATATTGTCGAAAAACGTGTTTTGCTTGACAGGCTTCACCGTGTTGTTTTTCTTGAGGGCCATACCCACGATCCCCGTGGCGCCAAGCTGCGCAAATCCGGAGGTATAGTTGACGATGGACTCGACGGCCTGTGAACGCGCGGTCACGCCGCCGATGGTCAGAACGTCGAGGAACACATCGCCACTGGCCTCGATATAGCCGCTCGTCTCCTGGTCACCGTTTCCGTAGATGATGTCAAAGGTATAGCCCGGGAGCAGCCTGGCCGTGGTGCTGTCCTGCGGCTCATACAGGGAGATGTTTGGCGGTAGGCCTGACTTTTCGGACTGGGAGCTGTACATAACACTGGCGAGGAGTTAGCACTATTACTATAATCCTTTGTTTTCAAGGCTCTACAAGAGAAAGTAAGAACTAGGAGAGTAGTACCAGTCCCATGAGCCCGTGTCAAGAAGAATTGGCAGCTCCTGCGGCGGAGTGCCAAACGCAGCTGTAACAGCCCACTCGCCAGTGGCAGCATTGTAGGTGGTCACGGTAGAACCTGAGTTGCCATCAGTAAATGTCACCCGAACATACCTACGTAGACGAGCATCACTCACCATCTTCATGTCCGCGACGGACCAGACTCGCAAGACCGTCAGGGACGGCGCGTCCGTACTTGGACAGGGCTCGCGCATGAACGTCCAAGGCGGAATGTGCATTCCGCACGGCTTTGAGAGACGCGGTCAGACCATCGGGTCTCGGGGGGGTAGCAGTGGCAGCCACGAGAGGTCCAGCAGCGAGTGCTGCCAGAGCAAGAACTGAAGAGACCATACTTGTCCGCTGTGCCTAGGTACCCAGGTAGAACGTGTGCCGGGACAGCCGACACAGAGCCGGGAGCGCAGGGTTTATATACCTAGGTACGGAGTACTCCTCACGAGCACTAACAGTCCGTATTTAATATTTGTTCAAGTCATCGAGATCAACGCATGACGAGGTAGCAGTCTGTAGTACCACCTGCCCAAAAGAAACAAGTTAGAGGTACTACTCCGCAGCAAAAGCAAACAAACCCCTGCAGGATGATCATTCCATGCAGCGTCTAGGCTCTTGTCGATGACCGCCGATTAGTGCCTAGGTCGGACCTAGTCGTGTAGTACGTCCATAGCGTGTTGTTTATATTACTTTCAATATGCGTCCCGTGTACTTCAAATTAATACCTCACCGGAAGCAGACGGACAGCTCGCAAGACTCAAGTTGACAATGTTGAATAAGTTACAGTTGAGTCCGGTGAGCTCGCATTATACAGCGTCGTCATGCTGGCCGAATACGTGACTAGACAATGTCACGCTGTTGAGTAGCTGCAATTACTGATTAGTGCAACACACTAAATTTCAAGACTTGAAATATACTACATAGCAATTGAACTCACCTATAAGAGATTCCACTGTTAATACAATAGTAACAAAACGTATGGATATGAAATTATAAAAAGAAGAATGGAAGGATCTACAGCGGTGAGAAGCGGGAGGCCTAACTACATACAGTAATCAGGCCGGCAGAATGCCTGCGCCCCACGCATAAATAATAAAATAATAAAATAAATAATAAACAATAAATTGGCATCTCAAGACAGACTACTGAATTGATAGAATTGAGAGAAGTTTAGAATAGTAATAAATTTCAAAGTTGAGATTCCTGATGCCTTCAAGGAAGAAAGAAGCAATCAATCAATCAATAAGATTCGTAATCAGGGATTGGAAGGTTGCCCTAGTAACCTGTCGCCTTTAAAGCATACGCCAAACGCACTCGATTCCAGGTTGATTTGATATACATTGGAACATTGCAAATAGCAGCGTTATCCATCGTCAAGTCTGTATTATCTTCCTTCCCCGTCCTCCTGCTGTTATCGTCATGCCCGTTTCCGAGCCCCCAGAGCGCCGGAGGTTGCGCACTGTGCTGCGTGCAATTAAAAACCGTGTGAAGAAGCTTGATATGCATGGCTTCGACCCAGGAAAATGGAAGCTTTACGACATCCCCGTGCAGCACATGGATTTGGACGAAAAAATCTAGCTCCGGACCTATGTTCTTCAGACCCTGCTCTGCCTCTCTGTTGGTGAATCTTGATGACGACTATGACCAAAGGCATCTTGCGTTTAAAAAATATGATCCAACCATACCAGAGCATTACACAGCTCCAAGAAACTGTGTGCGTTACTTGACTGAATATTTCCTTCATTATACATGCGTCTGCGCTTGGCGGAGAAGGGACCAAGCCCTTGAAGGGGTGTGGTCTGGCGTTAGGTACGTACCATATTTCTTCATGCCCGTTTATAACTAGTATAACCATGCAACGACGTCGGGAACTTGGACTAATACAAGTCACAGCATCGACGATAAACCTTTCGTGGGATTGCATCACTTTCGCCTCCACGAGTCTGTAACGAGATGCGCTGATGAAGTCCAGGATGGCTCACATCCGCACATCAAAGCCATGATGTATACCTAGCTGGACGGCTCGGACGACCTAATTCTTCAGAGCGAGGTAATGGTCGCGCTACGACTGAGTATCGCGCAACTCAGACGCGCTCGATTCATGAAACACATCACTGCACCGGTAACTTTGCACCATCGTCTTCGTTCGGTACGATTAGAAGAATGGAGCTAAGCAGTGTTTTCCTGCAGGTTCTTATTTTCTCCTTCATGGGGCCGCAGCATGTGCGGCTGATCGAAGCGTACTTGATAGAGGGCTCCTTGGTCGTACGCGCGTCCCGGGTTTTTGATCTTCGTGAAAGGGACGAGGATGCTATCAAGACCTTGGCCCTGTGGTGGTTTGCCAGACCGACTGGGGACACTTCTTAAGACCACTTCTTAAGACGTAATGGTCGGATCAGCTTTTAAGCCCTTATAATGTCTGTAGATGTAGATATAAATGACAAATAATATATAAGGGTTGCTTTAGGATTACATGGGAATACATAGATTTCCCGAAACTGAGGGTGACCGGAAGATCACATGACCAGAAGCACATCGTCCAGACAACGCCATCGTTGGTACGTAGCAGCCAATCCAAGATTATGAAGCGAGAAGAACACAGAATAGACAAATAACCAGGTCCACCAGCTATAGCTATATCTCCGAACAAAGATGAGCCCATTCCTCCATGGCCAAAAATGCCCCGCCCGCCAGCTCCCTCGCGAGGGTAACCGAGAGACAGAAACGCGTCCACCAAGAGGATGATAACGATGAACAGGAACGAGAGCGAGAGCGACAACATGCGCAAGCCAATCCCCGAGAATTACCCTTCTATCCCGCGTTCTGCTTCCCCGCGTCTCCGACCCATTTCACCTGGGTGAAAATGAGCATTGCGGATATCCAGCGCTTGCGGACGCGGAGCGGATTCGAAGGTCTATACATCTCTCTCTCTCTCTAACTATAAAAAACGAAAAGAGTAATCCTTGCTAATACAGTTTAGGCCAGAATATCCTCTTCTACAACAACCATCCAATCCAATTCGTCTGTCTGGCCGGCTACATCGTCTCGCGGGATGACTACGAGCGCCGCACCGTGCTGACCGTCGACGACAGCAGCGGCGCAATCCAGGAAGTCATCACCCTCAAAGCGGCCAGTAGCAAGAACAAGAGCGCGCAAGCCGGCGCTACTACTACTGCAGCAGCAGCAGCAGAAATGACGCATGTCACTTCTACAGCCCGCACGCCCATCGACATCACACAACTCCGCATCGGCGCCGCGGTCAAAATCAAGGGCACCCTATCATGCAAACTGCCGTTCCAGACGGCCATGCCAATGACAACAATACAAGTAATCCTGGAACGGTTCTGGGTCCTCGGCGACACAAGCGCAGAAATCAAGTTCTGGAACGACCGGTCCCGGTTCCTGATGGATGTTCTCTCGGAGCCGTGGCGTCTGACAGACGATGAGATCGAGTCGCTGCGTCAGCGGGCGCGCGTCGAAGAGCATGCTGCAGTGAAAGAGAGACAAAAGGTGCAGGAGCGGAAGAAGAGGCTGGAGGAGAAGGAGCAGAGGTATCAGAGACGGATTCTCAGGAGGTGGGAAGCCGAGGAGAAGGCGAGAGAGAAGGAGAGCGAGCGTGTGAAGGAAAGTAATAAGAGGTGGTTAGCTTCGAGATGAGGGTGATGGTTAGCTAAGTATACATTTATAAATGAGATAGTATTAGATGTGGTTACACCGACGAAGAATAAGTCACATCACCGAAAGATTAATATACATTACATGCCATGAAGAAAACAACAAGGTATCATTAAACCAAACAAATCAATGAATCAACGATATTTATATTCAGACCCCTGTCCACCCAATAAACCGCGGTAGTAATCCTCGTCGTCCCATGTCGATCTACCTATATGATCGTGGTACCGACGCTCGCGCTCTCGTTCCCGCTCGCGAAGAAGCTCGTAGTCCCTGCTGTCGTCTCGGTCGTAGTCACGATACACGAGACGCCCATTATCATCATCAAAGCCGTCTCCAACAGCCGCTGCACCAGTCTTATAGTGATGGCCATTGCCCTCCTCCATAGTCACATAGCTCGGCTCATAGGAGGCCAAATCAGGCTCCGAGTGGCGGTAGTCGCCTGGATTGTGGGCGTTGACTCCAACGGACGAGCTGCGTCTATGGCCCGGTTTGGACGAGGAGGAGTTCGACCCATGGTGCATACGTCCGCTGTGACCTCCTGTAGGATTTGTTACTGATGGCCCTGCTCCTGCTCCTCGAGTATATGCTGATTCTTGGCTGTGACTGTGTAGTTGTCGTCCTGCAGACGTACTCTCCGTCTTTGGGATAGCATTCGTAGTTGCATCTTCATACACTTTGCCCCCGCCGGGTTGAGCGGAGTATGGTTTTCTCTCTCGTTCAATCGGACGGGCCGTTGTTGCGTCGTCCTCCTCGTCCTCCACACTCGCCGAGATCGTTTCCCTTTCTTGCGAGTTGGACTTGGAAGTAGCAGCAGCAGCAGCAGGAGCAATGCGGTCCGTGACAATTGGCACTCTAGATGGGGATTTCTCGATGGGCGTTCGCAGAGACACCGACGGCTTGGAACTCTCGTCAACCGGTTTGCGGGGGAGCTCCACTTCACAATGAGCAATGATGGCGGCCTCCAGCTTCTCCAGGGCTTTTATATCCGGGGAACCAGGAAACAGACGGCGGGGCAGCTCCTTGGGGAATCGCTCTTTCTTATCATCCGGGTTGCTAATTGGCATATCGAGGATGGTCCTCTGCAGACGAGCAAATTCCCTGTCTGGGTTCGCTTGAATCATGAGAGTATACCATTTTTCAAAGCCTCGCGGAGTGAGCCCCGGAATATCCGGTCGCTCTTGCAGGTTTAAGGGGTCCTGGACGAGGTGGTGTTCCGCCTCGACTTGTCGATAAAGTCTTGAAATGGACGACGTCCGGTCATCGAATATGTCTATCAAGCGGTTCAGTTAGGGCATCGGTTCCATGGACGAAAAAAAAAATCGGGGTAACTGCTAACCATGCCATGGATACGTATCTGTTGAAACCTTGGTATCTGAATAATACTTCTGCATTTTGTGCGGAACAACCACAATAGTGTTTCCAGGAGGATAGTCCTCAATCTGTATGGCAAGGTCAGAAAAACCAGTTCCTCTTAAATTTAGGTCGGTATTTCATACCAAATGAACCGCAATTCCTCGCAGAAGCTGGCCCAATCTCGGCGTCGGCTTGCCATTACTCTCAAACAACCTGCCCCATATCTTTTCTAGGGTAGTCAGATCCTCCTGGGTAGGCTCACGTTTGATCGTATTTGATCGTGAATCTGGAGCCGTCGTAGAACGCTTATCGGGTTGAACATCTCGTCTGTCGGTCGATTCCAGTCCGCGAGTATCTTGTGGCTGCGGCTGGGGATCTTTTTGCAACGCCGGCTGACTGTAATATGTTGTTTCTGGTTCTGGTGGTTGTGCCTGCACTTGGGGGACTACTTCCACTGTTGGTGGTTGTAGTGGTTGTGATAGTGGTGGTGGCGGCGGCGGCGGGGCCGGCTGCTGCTGTCTCTGAAATCCCTCCAGCCCATACGCCTTTAGCTGCTGGATGACAGTTGCGGTGACTTGGGAAATAAGCTCCGGCGAGAGGTAGTTCACGCTGTTGCTCTTATCAGGGTTATTATTATTGTTGGCAGCAGGAAAGGGAGCACCGCTGCTGGGAGGTCTGAACAACGGGGTCGGTGGGTTTTGCTGGTAAGACGAAGACTGCGACGGCGACGGCATGCGGGGATGAGGCATCTGGATCTGATCGGAGGAGGCATGCTGCGAGGGATACGGTGGATTATAGGGCGGCACTGGATTATATGGCTGTTCGTTTGCGTATTCCTCCTGGGGGCGTGGAGGTTCGTAAGGCCGTGAGGGGTCGTAGTACGACTCGTACGCCATGTTGTGTTCTTGTTGTGACGTGACGATGTTGACCGTCTAGCACTCGACTCGATGGTTGCGACGCTCTGATCCAGGAGCCGGCTGTTTAAGCTGTTCAAGCAGTTTAAGAGGAGACGAAGAGGAAAAGATGTGGTGTTTTCTTTCCCAAGGCTGGCACCTGATCGCGGCAGAGCTCACGACGCAACCAGCACCGCCTCGTGCTACTTACAGCGAGGCTCTGCTTGTTCTTGTATGCTTACTCTGTACGCTGGTAGGAGTATGTATGGAGTATGTATGGAGTATGGAGTTTTGGAAAAAAGAAAGAAGGACAAGAAGAAATAGAGACGCCATGTGGGAGAGACAATGCGACTACCGTACTACGTCACTGCCAGTCTAGCACGCACTAACATTTAGACTTGTCCTATTTTCACTTAGTACTATAGGTACTAAGATGTTATCTTTTGAAGGCTTGATCAGCCCCTATGAGGAGTGGCAAAGTGAATCCTCTGTATGACAGACTGTGCATAGCCCTGTTGTGCACGGTCAACGATATAATCGGGTCATTGTCCATTAGCCTAGGGAAGTCCATTTTCAGAGAAATATTCTAGTAGGAACAAATATTCAACTGGAAGCAAGTAATATAATTCCATTAGATGGTGTACACACAACTCCCAAAATCCCAAGCTGATCGGTCAGAGCTATGATAACATCGGCAACACAAAATGCAGCATCTCCATCTCGGCTGCAGCAGACAAAAGAATACTCCCAGACCCAGGCTTGAGTCGAACTGCACTCTCAACTTGAATCGACTGCGAGGAGTCTTTCTGCGACGGCGTCGTAGCACTACCCTGCCCGCGGACAACATACAAAAGCTGGATGGCATTCTGCGCATCGAGACGCCATGTACAGCCACTCTCTATCCGCACCATCTGCACTCTGGTCTCCCGTTCTGTGAAAGTGCCCAGATTCTTGTAGAACACCCCCTGCTCAACGCATGGATACGGCTT
Source organism: Trichocomaceae sp. PYS4502 (assembly GCA_023625875.1). Taxonomy (NCBI): domain Eukaryota; kingdom Fungi; phylum Ascomycota; class Eurotiomycetes; order Eurotiales; family Trichocomaceae; species Trichocomaceae sp. PYS4502. The sequence continues at coordinate 130,931 of JAMAFX010000048.1, forward strand.
CCAGTTAAAGTTGGCCGGCTTGATGAGTATCGGCTTGTCATACCTAGGCGGAGGGTACACCAACGGACGGCCATTGTGATGCTCCCATATCGCCTCGAAGCCGTCTTTCCCATCTGTGGCGTCTGCATCAGTGGCGCCATGGGCATAGTATTTCCCGCCTTCGAAGCGGCCTTTCTCTTTCAGTGCCGCCTGAGCCTGTGCCAATTGCTGGAAGGAAAGATACCCCTGGCCACTTGCGCCGCCGAATTGCAAAACAAGCACGTCCCGATCTTGGTCGTCGTCGTCGTGCTGGGGTCCATAGTATACCCCTTCCGGATGGTATACAAGTTCGCCTGGGGCTAGGACCATGTCCGGGGAAATCGAGACGGAATTGCGCAAGGCATATCGGAATTGGTCGAAATTGTGCCTGTGGCGCGGAGAATAGAAGTGGCCCTGGCGACCGATTGAGAAGTAGTAGTTCTCTGGAGTGCCGTCGCCGCCGCGGAACAGGTCCTTGAACGCGATGCCGTCACCGCGGTGTTTCAGCGGCGGCGGGATGAATTCAAGTTGGGCGCCTTGAGTGATGTCCATAGTTGTTGATGGTTATTCATTTGTCACGTCCCCGTGCCATGGAGTCATGGACTCGCTTTATAGGATTCATCCGCTTTCAGCTCGGACGATCACGGCTATTATTGGATCTGCAGGGCATGTTGGGCGCACTGGCTGTGCTGATCAGGATTCAGCTGTTGGTGACTTGGCCGGGATAGGTTAAAAACGCGAGATTATCACGTGAATTCTGGTACTTATTATTTCTACCTACAGTGCCATCGCAGTAGTGTTGACACCCCTTTTTTGACGCTAATTACACCGCCTCTTATTTTGGAATATATAATGGATAGTAGTGTCTATTGGACCAATGAAAACCAACAAACGTAGTTTTCTACCGGCAGTTAATCCGGCGGTGAGAAAGGGGTGCCAACACTACTGCACCCCCACTGTACGATTCAAGATTGAAGTAAACAGTACACAGCCTTTGCGGTTGTACACCCTTTCACATGTATACATACCTAGCGATGCGCTTGCAAGAGCACAGTAGGTGATAAGTTCGTGTATTAGATGTCGAAAATAATGGCGTATATGGTAACGGAAAGCAAGGCAGCAGAGCAACCATGAAAAACAACAAGCAGAGCAACTGGCGTTGAAGCCTAGAAAGGCTCGAATGAGAAAAACAGGAGCTGACGAGAAAAGGAAACGACGGCGGCCGGCCGGTTGAAAGCTGAACAATGCTAGAGAGAGGAACAGCCAATTCATAGCAAAATATGCCATCGAAATTAGAAACCCAAAACGAATTCCTCCCAAACCAGAGGATCACTGGCGGTGATCTGAAGAGCCATCCACCATGGACAGCGAGCTTTCGTCGAAGGAAGGGCGGAGAAACGCTGTGGGGGATTAGGCGTGATCAGGGTAGCCACAGATCCGGCAGGGCAGAACTTTGTCGCCGGATGGGCAGGACAGCAGTCCACCCTGAGACGCGCCTTCAGGAACAGGGTCGGGAGCAGTTTCAGCGGTGGCGGCTGCGGCCGGCTGGGATAACTAGGTGTTGGTTAGGTATTCGCTTGATACCAGGGTAATCCAATGACCGTACTTCGTCGAAAATGACAAACAGCCTACTACCTAGGTACTATAAGGTTGTATTCAGTAGTAAAAGGCTCAGAAGATTAAGTACAAGATTAGGAATATGAAGCCGCCAAATGTCTTCTTATGTGTGCGATCCGGTCCTCGATTAGGCACCGTTATATTTCCTATATAGGAAATATAACGGTGTCTTGTAGGCGAGAACCGGTGCATACCAACAATAGGAAATGTGTATGGAACCCGCACCAGAGTCCTGAGAACATAGTCAAGGCTAGTCTACTACTAGTGCTGCTATAGAAGCTTAGGTAGGTGCTCACGTCGTACAGTACCTAGGTACATATCTAGGTATGCGGTGTGTTATTCTCTTACGTTGGCAATGGCACATCTCTATAGGATTCTTGTATTTCAAGACAAGAATCTCAGTATTAGCTTGCAGGCGTCCTTCAGAAGAGAATGGACTGGATAGCACCTAGGTATGGAAATAGACACTTCTTTTATTGTTTGCTCTCTACTAATTTAGGCCTTCTAACTAGGCCCCAGGAAATGAAAAAGAAATAAAAATCCCCCATCTTTGCTCTACCCCGATCTGATCATCTTAGGAGAAATTGTGAGAAACAACTCCCATCTCCCCACGAGACTTCTTGCTAAGCTTAAGGCCAGAGACGGTTTTAGTAGAGTCATGGTTATTGCCGGTAGGGACGTTGCTCGTTGGGTCTGAAGCGAGCAGAATACGCGCGTTTCGAAAGGGGTCGTGGGACTGTGCGACATTGATTTGTAAGTTAAGGAGAAAGAATAGGGCCGGGTGAACCTACCTTGACCTTGGCCCAACCCTTTCTCTCCTTCAAACCGGTGCTCTCGCTTGGGGCAGGGGTATCGGCAGAAGCGGAGGGCGCCTGAACGATATCTCTGAACGTAGCACTGGAGGAATCCCAACCAGAAAAGTTCACGAATTGACTTGAGGCCAGCGAACGAGTGTCAGCGGAGTCCGACACAGCTACATCTTCTTCCCCTTCAAGCCACACGCCACCGGCCATAGACTGATAGTCCTGGACGCTTGTGGTATCGATTGAGTCCGCAACAGACAACGGCATCCCCCCAATGACACTCTGATGCGAAATTAGCTGGACTTGATTCATTGAAGGGAGGCAGGAACACTTACATCCACAACGGACTCGGCTGCGTCACCAATATCTGCGGCTTCTTCCTGCCGAGCTTCTTCACGTGCCTGAATTTCTTTCCAAGTTGGCATCATCATAGCCTCAGAGACACAGCGTTTGCAGGTCTAAAGATGCACATCAGCGCTAATCATCACGGGTACGTACTATGGAATTAGGAAGGAAACCTACAGCCGTGTCGGGGTCTCGGCGCTGGACTTTGGTAAAAGACTCCAGGGGCTTGTCAAGGCCACAGCTAGTGCAAGTAATTTCCTTCGCGACGCTGCTTCCAGTGCATTTTTTGCAACGGATGAGGTGGCGGGTAATTGCGCTCTGGCCTTGCATTGCAATCTTGCTTCTCAGGCGTCCAAGCTGCGTGTCAGAGAAGTCAGACACCGCGCGAGGGACTTGACACCCAGAGCATTTGATGCTGTAAAGGTGGTCAGCATGGGCGATACTTGCTCGAGTCATTTATGGAACTCGTCACTTACCGATCAGGGAGAGGAACATTCTTGGCTCTAATCAGAAAAGATGTTAGTTTGTAGTTGTGTGATCTCATATTATTAGGACACCTACCTCTCCACAGTTTCTGGGGACCAACCACCAGGCATATTGGCAAGATTCCTTTCAAGCTAGTTGGCAGGTCTTTTGAGAATCAGCATACCAAGTCACACACTTCTTAGAGATGCAGGGGAGGCTTGTGAAGATTCAAAGAGAAAGCTCTCTATATTTGATGATGCAAGAGATGAATCTTTGATAAATCACTTGCCTCAAGAGGATGGAGCAGACACAAACATGCCAGAGAATAAGAAATACTCACTTGTAGATTCTCTGATAGTGAGAATAAGATGACGATAAAGAATGATACTGCAACGACGCATTGCTTGTGAGGGTGAAGCAAGTGACACAGGAAGCCCTCTGTCGTGTGGGATGTGAAGAGGTGAGGGAGAGAAGGAGAAGAGGAGGCAGGAGCTGTCGGGCGTAGTTATTATTTATAGGCAACGTGACCTGACAATAACAACAGTGCAAACAGAAAATGACGGATATTCCCGTCAAAGACAGAGTGCAGCCATAAATCTCAGGCTCTCAGCTGTCCTGATTGGTTCTCTCAATATCTCAATATCTCAATATCTTTGCTTCATTCACTGCTTTCTTGTTCATGAGACTGACAGTGAGACTGTTTGCATTGTCGTCTATAGATATATCAGATGAGTATCTCACTTATTTGAAAATTAAGGCTCTTGTAGCTCAATTAGATCATCCTCCTTCATGGCATGGACTAAGTGCCTCAGAAATAGTCATAAGAGGGTGCTGCTTACCATCTGTTGTTTAATCCAACACTGTACTCAGTTCCAAGGTTGAAAGCAGTATGATAATGGCTGAAAGAATTCAAGGTGAATGACAATAAGCTTTTATTCATATAGCCTAGGATCACTCCTTAAAAGTCATAAGAGATTCTCTTTTGAGCATCAAAGCATATAGAGGAGAGATTATTTTTGGCCTATGCAGCAGACAACAGTCTTGGGACGGCCTTCCAGTATCAAACACCAGTATCCAAGATCTCTAACTTAATAATTAGGCATATAGACTAGAGACTTCTTAGCATGCATTTGGAAGAGAAGTGTCAACTATAACTGTTCTTACATTGCAAGTCTGCGTTCAGCATTCAAGACAATCAAGTCCTCGCTTGTATAGTACAACGTATTGACCTCGGGACCATCTGACAGTGCAGGCATGCCACTTTCGTAGAAGATATAGGTGATATTGGAGACAGGTTCGCCAAGCTATCCAATAGACTAATCTACGGTAGCAAAGGATCTCTGCAATAAAACCTTGGCAAGTAATTACTAAAGTTAGAACGATAATTCGTTTCAATAGATGTATTGGGGGGCACTGACTTGTAAATACTACTACGCATGTCTTTGGAGGTGTATCCTCAGGCATAACTATCCTCAAGGCTCAGGCAGACAGAGGGGAAGGTGGGGAGAGGGGAAGTGGACTGGCCGGCCAATGAGAAGGCCAACCGTAGCGGCTGTACCAATGGCAGGCCGCATTAGCCAGGAACCAGCCGGAATTGGTGGACGTCATTTTCAACTTTGGTGAAGTTCTGCGATGCTGCCCAAGGCATTCATTCAATCAATCAGTCATCTGATAAGTTAAGTTACGACTAATCACATCGTGCCCTGCTACCATTGTCCTCGTTCAGCACACACACCATGTCGAGCATGCAGGTATGCTTCAGCCTTCTGGCCAGTGGTAATCAACCAATAACCCGAATTTTGTGATAGGACAGAGCCAGGAAAATGAAATCGAGTCAATCGAGTCATCGACAGACATGGAGTGCTACAAATCACGCGACTGGTCAATCAATCATTGATAAATGCTGCGGAGTTCGAACGGTCAGAGTCTGGATCCTTGGGCTTTGTAAGCCATGCTTGGGTCTGAAAATTGACAAATACGTATTGAGTTTATAGTTTGGTTTCCAGGAGAGTCTGAGCCTTGAGGTGACAGGTGTAGAACTAGCTCATTAAGTATTAGATACTCCGTACTCCGGAGTCCGTAGAGTAACAGAGTTCGTGGACACTGGACGGCGGACGCATATCTAGTTTCTCACCAAGTCTTCAGGATCAATCATGACGATAATGATAAAGATTAGAGACAGACCCGATAAATCGGCCTGCAGATGCACACATCTCATGCATAACATGAGTCAACATGGCTTACATATTCATATTACAACTGGATTACGCACATGCACATAAGCATTTATCATGATCTATGTAGTATCTAGGATCAATCCCAGAGTGGGATGGGATGGGCTGGGAATGCGGATACGCCTTGCTTTTAAGGCAGCCCAGTTGGGTATCCATTTGCTATTTAGCATTTGGCGTGTCAGACGTTGATACGCGGGAGTTTCCGTCTACACCCACCACGCAGTTGGAATGATCCATATCCACAACTTAGATAAAATTGAATTCCATAATCGTTGCAGCGCACGAGCTTCCTTCCTTCCTCCTTCCTTTCTTCGTTCGTCTTTCGCGGCAATCCGAAAATCCGGAATGAAGGGAGCATACCATACACAGTTGGGTCGGATTTCTGTTCTAGACTTACCCGATTAGTCTACTCCTTGTGAGCTTAGCATGAGCATAAGCATAAGCATGATGGAGCAATTATTTTCTGACAAAAAAGACGCAACCCAGCCTTGCCTGAATAAGAGCAGCTCTTTTGTCCCCCTTTTTCCGTCGGTGCTCCCCACTGTCCCCAGGCTACAGCAAAGGCAAGATTCAGGACCGAGAGCATGTGATCAGATCGTCTGCCGCCACCACTTGATGTCGCCTGTCCAGTGTCCAGTGTCCATGCAATGTGTGACGCCCACGTATTCGGCAAGGAGCTCATAAGCTCGGGCTTCAAGCCACAAGGAAGTGGCCGGAACAGTGCCGTCCATTCTTCCGATGAACGTTGTAAAATACCAAATAAAATATATAGTCCGGCGGAGGCAAATTAATGGGGCCCCTGAAAGCACAACGCGTACTGCGTAGCGATACATCATACGGTGCGATACGGATATGTAGTACATAGTACTATGGTTGACCCCGGTGGTTTTGTTAGTACGGTGGGCCTTACAGGGGTCAGCAACCAATCGAATTTGCTACATT